>DWCF01000058.1:0-77597 GCA_018230265.1 Delias oraia | reverse complement strand
GTGACACTTCAAGAAACTGCGTTACGCTCCGCTCACGTTATGCGCTCACAATGAGAGCGAGTGAGAGGCACGCGTCCTTCCACTCGGGCATGGTTAGCCCGCCTAATAGCGAGAGAGACAGACATAAAAAGTGAAAGGCACGCGTCCCTTCCACTCGAGCACAATTAATGTTTTAAATATAATTCTTTGTATAAATAATTTTTTTAAATTGTTACTATTATTTCATCCTTCTTCCTACTATATGAATGAATATTAACATTAAAATTATTTTACCACTCAAAGTCGTTGTCACGTAAAACTTTCGCCAGTATACAGACTTTACAGGCAACCAATTTTTTTTTTAATAAGTATAAAATGATATATACATACATTTTTTTTAATAAAAATACAGAGCAGTATAACAGCTTAGACACTTAACAGGAATAAGAGAAAATATCGAGGTACAATTTTTTAAATTTAACTCATAAAAAATATTCTGTTTCACCGCGGCCGGAATGTGTATGGCAAAAACTCCGGTCAAAACGAAAATTACATAAACATTTTTCAAACCAACATACTTCGTGAAATCAGGTCACCCGCCCAAACGCCGAACCAAACAACAATTTGTACACTTGTCAAGATGATTATCATAATGCCATAACCTCAAAACGCACTCTAGAATGTTCTGGTCATTTCTACAAGTTATTTCCCGGTTTAAATAACCGCTGGCCACATAACTTGCTGGACATCGGCATTATTTATTTTATTTTTATTTTTTATATTATCGGCTTTATTATATAGGATGCTTGTTTTTAACCTACAACTATAAATTGGCTGGTATAAGTTTTTTATTTGATTTTTTTATAGTTTATAGTGTTTCTATAAAATCGCAACGGCTATGTTGATTTCTATGTGGAATTTTTTAAAGCGGTCTTGAAAAAACAGTTTCTAGCTACAAATTCCATATCATCAATTTCATTGAAGTGCTTAATAAAAAACTAAGAATAAAGGCAAAAAATAAAAGCATGTAATGTTTAATGTGGCATAGAGATGAGAACTGTTTCTCCTTAACGAACCTCTTTGATCGATGCATTCATAACCGCATGTGGCTAGCTGTGCATAGACCATACTAAGGAGAATTAGAGTGAAGATTGTGGTTTAAGCCTGTTTCGCCATTTAGTACTATGCCAATAGCACTCTCTATACATAGTCTCATAGTAAGATTTACCATTGCTTGTATAGCAATTGTTCTTGAAGATTGCGATTATTAATAACTTCTTAATAACGAATCAAACGTAAAACATATTAAAATAATTTTTTGGCTGAATTGTCAAGAAATTGTCAAAAAATTAGACAAATATCAAATCAATCATAAATGAAAAATAAATAAAATCATTTAGTATTAATAATAAACGAGGCTAAAAACAACCTATAACGTTAAATAATCTTAAAAAGCAACGGTAATCATTTAAAATGACATATAATTAAATCCCTTTTTGAATTCCCACACTCGATCCCTCCCTCATTGTAAGGGCTCTTCAAATATACAAAAGATGCGTGAATCGTTCGATAATTGAAGATAAAACGCTTTAATATAATTTATAAACATGTTGTGTCGTAAAATTACATTTAACGCCTCAGAAGACCTCTATTTTACGAGTTTTAATGTAAAAGTCTGATGTTTTAAAATCACATTTTATCTTTACAATTTAAAAATTATAAAGAAATACGAGTTAAAGAAATCTTACTAAACTTTTAACAATCGGTTAATTCGATACTAAGCGATTTGTTGTAAGCTGTAATAAGTCTACTTAAAAAAAATTACAAAACAAAGAGCACTTTGTACTTAGAATCAAATGGAAATCGTCAAATCAAATACAAAATTATTAACATATTTCGACAAAGGCTACAATCATTTATACTTTTATATAAAAAATACCTTTGGCTACGAAATACTAGACAGAAGTAGAATGTCGTCATGATAAGAGATATATAAGATAAGTGTAATTTAATGGCATAAAGGTTGTATGGCAAAATAATGCAAAAGCATCAAACGAAACATTCTAAATGGCTTTGTGAAGAACAATTGTTTAAGTGTCATATTACAGGATTCATTTCACATGGAGTTTAACGCCGCTACGCAAACTCTGAATAATTAAACACAGCCGTTATTTCATCGAACTTCTTATGTTTTCGTCAGCGCTCATTATTTATGCTTGACTTTGAAAATATTTTAGTTAGAATTGAAATTTAAAACTAGCAAATGTATGACGATTTCATTTTTCTTATTCTATGGCGGACAACGAAGCAGGTGGGTCTCCTTTATAGTAAGAGAATACCGCCGCCGCAGTCCGCGCATGGTTGTGTTGCCGACTTTTTACGCCGCTTAAACGGCATTTTAAGGGCCTTCGATATACTCACTCACTATGCGAAACATAGAACAGTTACCGTTTCACGCTGAGTATTCTGTGGGCCCGTGGTACACTTTTAAAACCATTAAGCGACGAGTGTTGTTAAAATCAAGATAATTTTAATCACGTTTATTTAGTATTCAAATGTTAGTCATAGTATATGAGTATTTTGATATAATTAATATTTTGCATAAGTCTAATTATGAACATCGAGATACTTGTAAAAATAGAAATCTTACTCGTTTCGGTAAAATTTCATATATACTCTTATTAAGAAATAAATCTTATATTTTAACCTCACTAATAAAAACGCATTTATGTTGTATTAGATTCAACTTGACTTAAAATACAATGGTTTAATTGTAATACGTTGTGCGTCTTTGAGATACCAGTAAAAAGTTTATGACACTTTCATTACTTTTTTTTAAATAAAACAAAGTAATAAATTTTGTTTTTATAGAAAAAAGTAATAAAAGCGCTATAAAAGGAAAATCAACCATAAAAGCCGTATCAGACGGTTCTATTTTTACTATTTTTGTGATAATTTAATTGAGAGAAAAATATTATAATGATTCTTGCCCTCAAACGTTTGATTTAAAACATTTTGAACAATATTTTCCTCTTTGTAATTTTTGTTAGAGAAAATCATTAAAAAATATCTGATAAGGGTAAATGAGAATAACTACGTTTATAGTAACTAATTGCATATCAGTTGCGGTGTACATTAAATAGGTATCCTAAAGTATCTTTACTGAAATATTTGTTACAAATTCTACAAAATGAATGAAATTGAATGTTATTATTACTTGCTACGGCTGTAGTGGCTACGTGTCGTACCTACGAAGACCGTAGACCTACGTAGCTTCGGTAAATAAGGTACGGCGTTCGTAGACTATAATTTATGAAAGATGTTATCACTGTTTCATAGAAGTAGCCCTAACAGTTATTTAGAAGTCTCGAATAACCTATTAAAGAAGGTTTTTCAAATCTACTCCGTTATAATATAGGTTTAGCATAATAAGCCGAGATTAGGCGCGACAAATAATATGAAAGTTGAAACATTTGAAATGGGTTGTAAGGTTAAACACGAACTCTGAACGAGCTGATCTCGTGACTTAGTTACATCGGCTGTGCTTTTCCACTTACTCACTACTTGGAGTAAAGCTACAAGCTGTTCTTGTTACCTATAAGCTTTCAATGTTATTTGATAATATTTTTCACCGTCTTACGTTGATGATCGAATAATCATAATCAAACATACATAATCAAATATATACAATAATCAGTGATGATTTAAAAAAATATAATAGTACAATTATATTTTTTAAATTATATCAAATACAATGGCAATGTTTTAAACATGTATGATTGCTTATTAGAAACGCTTGGAAGCGTTACTGGTCAGGTCTATAAAATTACATAAAGTAATTAATATGTAATATGTGTTATAGTTTACACAACAAGACGCTAATGGACTGCTTTTGTTGGCCTAGATTCTTAGACCTATTATATACGTGGTATAATTATAAATAAGGGTTGCTTTAACCTAAAATACATGTTATAATTGGACTTATGATTAAGGCTAACAAGCAAGGCCTAGCCAACGACAAAGGTATCATTTCTTAAAGACCACTATATCTTTAGAAAGTCTGTAACTATGACTAACAATAGATATAAATTTCAAATATAGTTGTAGATAAAGTAGGGCTAGATTTACATCATTCAATTAAACAAAATACATTCATGCCTCATCAAAACCTTAGTAAACGAACGTGAGGCGCCTTGCAAAGTGCTTATACAAATTTTTGTCCAAATTCCTAATTTTCCGAGCGTCGAGGAGCATTAATTAGGGAAAGAAGTCATTAGCGACGATTAAAAAAGTTTAATAGCCTTCACGAATATAAATATTGCGATAAAGTGGAGTAAGAAAAGTATTTAACGCTGTTCCTTCTCTATTTTGCCTCTCGGTTTTTATGATTTAATTAATACCAACAATTAAACGAGTAGCGGTATGATCAAATATTCAATTACCATACTGCGCGTGCTAGCCGTTATTCATAACACGCGGTATTTAGCTTTTGACAAATTAATCAAATCCGTTCTCACTTTATTAATAAAGTGACAATTATAAGAGTTATAATTTTATCACTTAACCCAATAGTATAAAGTAAAAGCGATAAAAAGAAGAAGAAAATTAACAAGTCTATTTGACTACTGGAATAATAGTGAAAAATGTTTTACAAGAAATTAATTAAAGAAGCAGAGTAAAGTAGTTAGTTATAAAAGATATGTTGGCAACAAATCTTTTCAACCCAATACGAGCAATGTCAAAAGTTGCTCTCGCAGTAGCTTTAAGGTCAACCAGCAGTTGCGTATTATAGGCTTAAAAGACCGCGCCCGTAGGCTCGACGACTACCTTATTCGAAGAATTTCTAACCTTAACAGCCAATTGTTATAGCGACAAGCCGGGGCAGACATGTGCTTGGCCAAGTACGACGAGGAATAAACACAATCGATACGCTATTTGTTTTCTTGCGTGCCAAAGGAGATTCGGTTAGTTCGCGACTTACGCAACGAGATGGGCACGTGGGAACGGCGCGGCGTGGCGTCGGAGTGCCTTTCGACTATCGTTGTAGCACTTGGACAGGAAAGTTGTAGTAGTAATTCGAGTGTCTGGTTAATAAACAGGATGTGTGAGGCAGCGTGTGAGTCGCCGCCGGGTCGCGCCCGCAAAGCGACGTGCGGCGGGCGGCGCGGCCGAAGCGGGACTGGGCCGGGAAAATCGCGCTTGCGTGCGCCGCCCTACACCCCCGATTGATGTAATATTTATCTTGGATTAAGAACTAGATAAGGAGCCAGTGAGACGCTACGAGATCACGGCTTTGATACGCTTAACGTTAACCAATTGTCTTAATTAAGCCAACAGCCGAAAATGGACCACATTGCTAAAAATATTACTATTCTATAGTGTGACTGAACTACCAATAATATTGTATTACCATGTAAGTAAAAAAATTGCTTGATGGCTTGATGGATACTTCAATATCTCACCAAATCTTATAAGTACTTTGAGGAAGCCAAATATTCGTAAGGACGGTATGATTAAAATACTCTAATACAATTTTTCAGTCTGTTCAATCCTATAAAATGTAATATTTATAAACATTTGAAGATTTGGTACGTGCGACTACTATGCGTAAAGAATTTTGAAATGATTCGTGTGAAAGCCGTGTGGACGGATGATTTGATTATCAGCAAGTGTATGTCGGATCAATCCGTCGTGGTCGGGTCGGTTCGGGCGTCTCCGACGGGAATCGCGGGTTTGTGACGTCACCGCGGGACGCAAGCGCGCCGACAGGTGGGCGCACTGCGTCGTAGGTCGCACAACCATATGATCAGTGCAACTACTTACTAGTCAAAAACGCTGACCATTAAAATTAAATATAAATTTAATAGAAATAATACACAAAGGCAACATTGCCGTTACGAAGTTTTATTTACGTCTCCTCTCAGGGTTCCGAAGGGATTATGAACATTGGCTAAGGTGGTTAAAGTATCGTGATAATTTAAAAAAACTCAAAAATACTTGGCACTAACTTTGGTAAACACTATTCAACTTTTTTGACCGTAATCATGCGAATATTGAATAATTCCTATAAAATAAATATTTAAATATACACCTAAGAATTTATTTAGAAAGAAATATATTTCCACAAATTATTTTTAAGTAATTACGCAAAAGAACCATAACAGTAAGGGATAACGAAAATATCACATTCTATTTGTTTCTATTGGTAAAATAAATTGATTTGATATGATTTCGGACACGTACTTTTTCTATGCCCAAAGCCCCTAAAATGTAATTCCACGGAGTTTTATTCAGCAATAAATTGTACTACTGGTTGGTCATACATCACTCGCCAACACTTACATTGAACGAGTTATTTAAATTAAATCAGCAAGTTAAGCTAAACTATAACTCGACAGTTTTCTTAACCAAATTAGTTTCATTAAAAAAATAAGTTATTTTTTAATAAAAATATACGTATTAAATTATTATACGAGTTTAAAGCGCACACACATTAGTAACAACATATTTTCAATATATTTGAAAAAGTGCGAGTTAAATGAATTTTAAAAAAATCAAACAAATAATTATTATATTAGTTTATAATCACGTTAACAAACATATAAGTCATACTTTTTCCGTACTATCGTGGATGTGTACGCATATTGTCTTCATGTGCTACGCATTACGTAGTACGAATTATTCATAATTTACAAAATATTCGGGTTCATTTAATGAACCTTTTCGTACTGAAATAGTTACTGAGAATTTAAGTAGGTATAACATTATCTCGTTAGCTTCCGTTCAGGGTGAAATTTATTTTTGGTTCTTAAAAGTACATAAGAAATGTAATCCACGATCTACGAAACATATATAATTAAACATCTGTATATAATTCACTTGTTTAGTTTTTCCTTTTCCTTAGACTATGTAGGGCGTTAGGATAAAGCTTGACATATACAATTATTGAGGATCACAACAGTAGAGGCACTGAGCCGTGAAAGTGGTTACGCATCGTTGAATACACCAGTTTTGTCCGATACTCACTTTGTACTAATAAGAAGCGTTTGACATTGCTTTTGTGGTTTGATTTCAAACTCTATTAAAGGGGGAACATTTGGAATTTACACACAATCGAAAATGTAGGTACGATATTATACAAAGGCAGAACTTCAGAGGCTCTTTTAATACAAGTTCCACTGAATATTGTTTCATAACAATGTCAACTTGAAACGGTTCTATTTCTCATTTGGAAGGCAGAACTGAGCTTTCGATGGCTGCGAGTAAATATAATATAGGTATTAATAACTACCATATTTTTTTATACAATCTACTACAGGCATAATTATAACGAAGAGACGATCTCTATATAGCTACAATGTTTAAATCGAATGTATCTATATTAATAAATTATATTGTAAAACAAAACAACAACCCTACCATATTACAAAACAGAAAAATAATAGAAAGCTTGCCTTTCGGACATTAAGCCGACTGTAAAATCAGAGCCTTCGTATAATTACCGTTATTGGTACACAAAGGGCGTCCAATTTCACTGAGATCGTGTAGATATAAAATAAATATTTGTAAATAGAATTACATTGTAACTTTTTACGAGTCGGATCCATATGGAGTGAGGTTAGATGAGATTATTTCTGCCATCTGTGTAACGCCATGTCACTAGCCAATGAATACATAATAAACACGAACCAACGACTTCTTTCTGTAACACTACTAAATCAATTTATTACAGACTGACGGCAGATGTAGTAAATGTATATGTTATATGATTTAAAAATGTAATATTATAATCTAAATTGCATTTTAAAATATTTAAGTCTAACAAATTCCATGTCTCATATATAAGCAAACACATGCTACTTAGCAAAATAGTTATATAAAAATTATACATAAATACTGTGATTATTTTGAAAAATGCAAAACTTATAAATTTAATATATAAATAAAAATCATTTGCGAGAGACTCCAAGTAAATGAGTGGCAATTAGCTAAGTATAAGTTAGAATATAAATAAAAATATTCGTGAAACGAAAAACAAATATATAATAGCGATGCATAATCTATATTCATTAAACTAAAACTGAGTTCTCACGATGTCGCATCTTCTAATGTCAATTACAATATTACAGTGCTTTTTGTATATACTTTCGCATTCAAAAGATATCTGAAATGTAAATGTCTACAGACATTACTCGTGGGAATTGCGGGGAACATTTTAATGTGGAAGAGGGTGGGGGGTATCCCATTATCACGAGCTAACACAATATTGTGGTTCCTGACACCACGTTAAGTCCACACGGAGGCTCTTGGGCATAATTGTAACAAAAAGCATATTTCTTCTATAAATATGGTCCTTTGGTGGTTATAAAAATATATGTAAAAAGGTAACTTTTGATATAACTCTTAAACAATTAACATTTTTATCATTAGTTTGATATGTACGGTATTGTACAAATAGACAGTAGGCTGTACGTAAGTAGGTACGGTAATATATAAGTATAAGCCTTTTATATTAGGTCTTTACCTATTAAACTGGCATTTTATCTAGCAGGCTACTTTGATCTCTAATATCTCGTCTTTGATTAGGAATTCCAATTCAAAATGTATACTCTATATCTATTTACTCATGTATTTATATTTCATGTGTGGTGAACTTCATTAAATTTTTTCTCATTCAGTGTTTTCTTAACATGTCAGTGTACAAAATGGAAAACTTGAAATATTGCGTTATTTACGAGTACCGCCGTGGCACCAGTGCTTCGGAATCGGCTCTAAGGATTAATAATGTGTATGGCGGTGATGTCGCAAAAGAATAGAGTACGTTTTTGGATGCACTGTTTTCGTTCGGGAAATTTCAACCTGTAGAACACGACTCGTAGACGCTCGGAGACAAAAGTTGACACTGAATAATTTAAGGATAATATGTAAAAGTATCCATCACAAACTAAATCCGAGTGAGTTGCTGCCGGCGATGTTAGTGATAAAATTGTTTTTATGCATTTGAACCAAATTGTAGAGGTGCATAATAAAAGGGAGAATACGCCAATTTCATATGATAAATATATTATATTATAAATTATAAATATCAAGACGCGAATCGTACTTTAAATCGCATTTTCAACGTATCTTTGTTGCTTGTATACAAACATAATAGTGATTTATGTAATTTGATAATATAAATAATAATCTAATATAATAATATAATATATAATATCTAATCTTAATATAATATCTAATAATCTATAATAATATTATATATATATATTATTTATTCGATTTATTTATATTTATATATTTTTATTTAAGTAAGTTATATTATATTGAAGTCCAAAATCATCATATTGTATTTGAAAATAATAAATCTAATCGCGAAAAAGCCCTTAAGCTCTGAAATCACGACTAATCTTAATAATAAATGGTATTAACTAGATATTATCCGTAATTACTGTTACTAAAACCAATATCCATTGAGCTACCTTGTTTGGTATCTGTGTAAGTTTATTGAGCTTTCAAATAATTCCTGGTTAATAGATACTGTAGATTATACTCGATTCTACGTACTATATATACTCTATTAGCAGAGTGTGAAGTATGTGACATGTGAAAAATACAGCAAGATATAATGTAAGAATTAATCAATTAATATTTAAGAGGTTTAGAAATTGCTTGCCGTTTAATAACTACTATACAAGTAGATTCAAATGTGTACTAGCATCCAACCTTTGTATCTACTATTGGCAAGAAACTATTTAAACGTCGGAATCCTCTAAATAGCACCAGATCTTTGTTTCGCTACTAATACTTAATTGCTGGCTAATGGCAACGAATAAAGTGATACAGGTCACAAAATAAGACAATGTCGTGACATTTTCCCGAAGACAATGGGTCTATCTTATAACGAATAACAAAAACAATAGATTTGAAAAGAAACGAAAGCCATTGTTATAGATTTTTCAAACTCACCTCATAGAAAGCACAGTCGCGAAAACATTAGGGCACACACTTACCTGAAATTACAGAAAAATTTATTAGAATAAATTTTTAGTATTAATCGGGACTACTTGTATATAATATTGGCAATTTATAACTGGGTCCAATTTTACCATAACACATGTAATCTTGACTTAATACCTGGAATGTTTACTGGAAATGTCCTTAGATAAAAGTGATAATGGCAGTGATATGCACTTGGAAATATAACAAAACCTGCAGTTATCTCGATGACGAGTTATTCAATCTTTCTCTCAGTGCGATACTGCAGTGGTAATTACTCTAGTAACTCGAATGGCGAGTGAAATTCCTAATTGCCGTCGACAAAATACCGTATAGATAAGACATATATATTATACATTTAACTGCAGAACTAACTACGTTCATGGCATAATTTATTTAAATTCTTGATACTATTTAAGTTTAAACCTCTATCTTGGATTATTTATCCTGGGGTCAGTTATACATTTAATATTATCGTTAATACGTAATATTTAAATCTAAATAAATTATTTTCTTGTCTGATGTTGACATTTTAAAAACATCTTTGGCTTTTTGACAGCCAAGTTAAACATCCAGAATAAATACTTAGGACAGCTGTTGCAACACTAATGCCGTGGAACAATTCTACAACATAGAAGTTTATCAAAAGCTTTGGCTAATTTTTTTAACAACTAGCAAAAATCATATATTTTGTAAAACTTATACGTAAATGTGGACAAAACACTATAATTTACTTAGGAAACTAATATACACGTGATTTACGCGGGACAAAGTAGTGTGGTGCGACACTAGGGTAATTTAGGTCACATCGGCTGGTAAGTATATCGTCTCCTTTGTTATTATATAAAGAATGAAACATTATCTTAATTAAATTATACTTCATACAATTCTATAGCATGGTTTTTAAACGCGGAATAAATACGTCAAAGAAAAATAAAAAACACGTACTATGATTTAATTAAATTTTCTTTTCCATATTACAGAATCCCTGAAACTTCAAAGGAGCAATAAAGGTTTCGCGTAGCACATGTAGGTTTTATCGCTTATAACTCACCGTTGATTGTCATATCAACAATTGTTCGAATCTGCATTTATCTCGGGGAGAACGCTTTCTTCGCTATGTGAATAATGAATGAATCGATGAGACAAAATGCACGATAGAATAGGCAGGCTATAATGGTGGATGCCTTTTACGCCGCAATTTCGTATTTTATTTTTTACTTTAACGTTCAAAGATGTAGCTTTATAACTTTGAATTATTCATTGCAGATTTTTTATTCAAGAGCGCTTCTCGATAGAGCGTTCATCCGTCGTTTAAAAAAGGAAAACAAACTAAACCGTGACAACACATAGCTATCGGTTCCGCATTTCGTTTTCTTTTCCAGTATTTTGGTAAATTACACAACGATTAACTATTTTCCATAGTTTGCAATACCAATGCATCGATGTACAATACTATTACTATGTATATTCAAGTATAAGTAGTTATTATTCTGAAAGAGTTTGTCCTCATAATGACACAATGTGACCTAAAATATGTCCTGAAATGAAGGCTACAGGTAACGTAGACAGAAGGCACCCACTTTACTCCCCACGAAACATTTTTCTTTAAGAGGACGGAATAAGCTCAAGGAATCATTCGTATCAGAGGTGGCAATATAAATTTAGCCTTCACTGTATATCATATAATATGGGTTTAATTTTATTGCATTGAACTTTGAAGGTATAACAAATTATAAAAAATAGCTAATAATTCAAATATAATGAAAAAAAATTCCAATTTGACCGTGCATTTTTTTACCTTAAATAATAAATTGTAACTTATCACCTCCTTATAATTAACGAGAATATAAAGAAAAGCACAGTTGTTGTAAAATTTATGTGATAACTTATCTACAGATTCGAACATTCATGCTACATCCGTCGTTAGACTACAAACTAGCAGGATTTAGAAGTATGTAGGTGAGAGGAAACGGGGGAAGGCGACACGTGCGACGAATACTCACAAAACATTAGACGGTAGTGTTCAAATATTATCTTCGCAAAATATTAATTTGCTTGAGTCGAATTTACCTATATGTTGTAGTACAGTTAAGTATTTATGAATTATCGTATCTAATAAATACATTATAACGCCAGATGATGGTAAAATCTCGAAACAACTTTTCAATAACCTTGAACGAAACAACACTTGTATGTTCAAGTTTGCGTTAATTCTTTATCTGTGGATATTTAAAAAAAATACGTTAATCGATTAAAATATTTAGTTAGAATATTTTTTTTTATAAATCGCCAAGACATATTTAAGGATTATGGCAGGTCGCTGTCAACTGGTTAAATTACGTTGGCCTAAAATAAAAAGAAGTGAAATAGATGTCATTTAACTAGCTCTGGTAGACGCAGCTTTACTGCCTCGTTACAGACGACCACGCTTCGATTTCCAAAGTCAGCCTCCTTTTTGCTATTTATCTCAAACGACACGATTATGTCACTCATCGATCGTATCGATCGAAATATTTTCATACCTAACTTTTTAAACCTTAACGCAGAAAACTAAAGATATTAAACTTGTAGAAAAATGTAAATCCAAATTTTTACAATACTTCTTAAAGAAAAACAGTTATTTTCATCTCTTGATGGTTTTTCACAATATGTATGTAAGTTAAGTATGTAATTTTCCACTTAAGTTTTTTGATAAGTTGTCAACGATTTTAGTATCGTGGAGAATAAAAGGGCTTCCACAGTGGCTCGAGCCTCTAATGATGATTGATGTTTCTTTAAAACGCTTCAGAATATAACTGAGTGGTCACTGACTACTGTCTCGTGGCTGAAATGCGACTTGCCTACGACGTGACTAATGTATGAATTATGCGGTCCTGTACGAGATGTGCTATAAAGAACATAATGGTGGTATGTATTAAAACATAGGTATGCCTAAAACTTATCATACTGCCAAGTAAGAAAGCTTTTTTATTCTATGTTTTATTGTGAATCTATTTAGTTGAGTACTCAAGAGCCTTCATAGTTATGAAGGTTAAGGTTTAATATAATGAAAATTTGTATTTTGACAATTTTTACATCAGCCTCCACAAGCAACGATAGTTGATAATTTCTTATGAATATGTAGTTTATAATTTAGCAATAATATTGTTTTTCACGACTGTAAATTACTGCAGTATTTTATAAAAAAAATTTTAGATTAGTACTATAGAATATAGACTTGTTTTATATAATGATATATATACTGATAGACATTTCGGGAAGTCTGCTCTCACTCCAAGTGGGTCAAAGGAGCAGTGCCTGATCAACTTCCGCTACGATTCTTGCGTTGTGTAACCTCTATTCACACATCTACCCACTTAAGTCTGTTTTATGTCTATGTTAAGATATGGTTTAAAAATGCTAATTTATTTTAAGAAAAATTTCACTCAGGTGTAAAACAAATATAGTGTTTAGAGAAGAGACCGTATTATCGTTTGCCATCAATATAAATAATACAAATATAATCTGTAACTTGAAATCACTTAAAATTATGATAATTTGTAAAAAAATCTGAAAAGTTAGCTTTATCACTCATCAGAATTTATTTGACTATAGGTCAGAGGTAAATTAAATCAATACAGTAACATAAGTAACAACAAGACATTTTTGAACAAAACGTCGACAAAAGAATTCATGAAATAAAATTTGAGAATTGAGCCATTTCTATATTTATCAGCAGCCTTCAGAGAAACAGAACGTTCTTAATTCAATTGTGTATTTTCTTTTCATCTACTACTTTAACGCGATTCTTTAATCTAGATACAATATTCCGTAAGTAATTAATTCGAAACTTTTTTATACTCGAACTTATAAAACTTTATCGCAATTTAAAGATCGGGTAGGCTGAACGACATAGTCATGCTATCTGGTTACAAATGGTCCCAGCTCATGTTAAGTAATTATCTGAGCTGGGAGCAAGCCAAAATTAAACGGATACCATTCACAAAGCTACGAAATATTATCCAAACAATAGTACAAAACGTTCATATTTCGGAAATGTATGCCATTTGTTTTATTTTGTTTGTGCTAGTAATTAAAGAGTAAGCTGAAATATATGACTGCGCAAAGGCGTTCTGTTCGCTTGTTTAATCGAAAAGCAAGAATTACTTATGTGTATCATTTACGTCTGAGATTTTCTTTATTTTAAATTTGAGTATGACATCACAATTGCAAAGATATTTTTTACGTAAGTTTTTACCATTTTGAATTTTAATTTGGCGCCTTGGTAAATAGTGCATTATAAAATATACATACAATGCCATACAATTATCTTTCATCGGCATAAAACAGTAGAGATAATATACATGCAATTGCGGATAAAGATTACTAATTAAATATAAAAAATACAATAAAAATTAATTACTTGTTTATAGGACAACACCCTCTTTGTTATATTCTTTTATTGAACGTAGAAGGCGTGAACAACTAAGCTATAAAATATAATAGTTAAAAAGTACGTTTAAGTGAATTACAATTATACGTTTAAGTTTTTTTTATGAACTACGTACTCGTAATGGCCATACAGCCCTGACAGCTTAACGCGAACTGGGTGACGGAACAGCCCACCTTAATAATTATTATGAATATAATAAATTTCTTCTTAATTTTAATGCTTATAACTGATTAGATAGTTCCGTCACATCGAAACGGACAGAGCGATTTGTCCTTAACTATAAGTGCCAATGAACATTCCAAAAACAGTGTAAAATAAACAGTGAACTGATAAGCTTTATTGAAGATGTAACAATTGTTTTGAAATAGTATGTATACATTTCTCTCTCAGCCTAACAAAATACACCCTTTCGCCTGATGTTATTATAGACAACGAATTATATTTTTACTACTTTGAAGTTATATAAAGGAAGCATATTCTGTTTATTTAACGAACGTCATTAATGTTAAAATTTAGATTATGTAAGATTTGTAGTATTTATTCCTTTCAGTTTATCATAACAAGAAAACACTTCTCTTTACTGTATAAAACTAACGTTAACAGACTAGACAGAAAGTAACGTAATGAACTTAAAATTCTCCTGCACTGTCTGATCCCTTCTGCGTCTGGCAACGCTGAAACAGTTTCAAATAATATTACACGAAGTTAAGAGTTGAGCAGTTAAAATCCTCTTGGTTTTCTTGCTTACTGCTTCTTTCAATAAATATAAACTTAGTACATTCGATGAACACTGAAAATGAGATATTTAATTTACAGGTATCCCTTCCTATATAGTATACACTTAAAATATAATTATATCTTAAGTGGCGTTCAAATTCAGGTAATGTCGGCGTACCCTCATTCATCAACCCGAGAATCCCAGACACCCTACTGCTCCTTTTCTATACATAATGGAGGAACCTATCACACAGATATAACACGGATAAATTGTCGTGAAAGGTTTTTTATAAAACTAAATTCAACCAACTTCAAAACTTCTAATCACTTTAAACAAAAATACACTGATTTTTTGTTTTATAAGCATTGTAAATAAAATTGGCTTATTTGTCGTCAATTTTTTTAATTTTTGATCTTGAAACCTGAATGTCTCAAAAACTATAGTTACTTATTAATATAATGGTTTTAATACTGGATAGATCTACGTTCATAAAAGCACCACGCGGCTGCGCGGAATTGTAGCGATTACTTGATAAGAGTTTGAATCTATTTTTTCGGTATCCTGAAAATACTCCATGGTCAAAGCAAAATCAATCCACAAACGACGAGATATGAGTGGAACAAACTCCAAAAAACATCAGATTGATGACCTCCTTTTCCTATTTTGTAAGGATAAATAACATCTTTATTTACATACGTTGCCGACAAATAGATTAAACTATTATGCATTTATTCTCACTCCATTTTCTGAAGCAACAATGTATTTTATGGGACATAATTCGTATTTATGAGTGACGTTGTGCGAAATGCAGAGCATTGTTTATGACATTAATAGGTCAAGGAAATCTTTTTTCGGCAATCTAACTATACTGCTATGATCTGCAGACTTCTTATTCGTCCAAAGTGATACCACGGGCTCACAGAATATTCAGCATGAAACGGTACCTGTACTGCTTTTCGCAGAGTGTGTGAGGATATCGGAAGCCCTTAAAAATGGCGCTTAAGTGGCGTAAAAAGTTGGCAACACAACCAACGCGCGGACTGTGGCACGGTTGTTCATGAGCGGCGAATTTCTCTTACCATATAGGAGACCCACCTGCTCCGTTGGCCGCTATACTATAAAAAACAGCACTGACAAGACATTAGCAGCTATATTATTGAGAAACTTTTATTAATAAAAATTGTATATTCTGGCCTAATATCGTGTATATGAAAACAGAAGATGGGACAAATTAGATAGCAATTCTTTGTTTAATTTTAATTTAATGTAACAAAATACAACAAGAAAATGATAGAAATTTTACAACGATAACAGAATAAAACGGTACAACCGAAAAAGTGCACTTTTTTAACAATTCCGTCGAGTACGTAGCAGCCCTTTGAAAAAACACAATTTCAAAAAGCAATCATTGAACATTCATATCGGCCGTTCGCTTTGATACATTCCGCATTCGATAGTTCATATGAACAAGTTTTGTTCAACGATTGCTGACCTAATTTCATGTCGCGGAGTATACGTTAACAAGAAATTAAACGAACCAAAAGCTCAAGTGCTACAAGTGAATAATGGAAATTCGAATTTGTACAATTTAGATGTCAATTCACTAACAATACACATGATTACCTACGAAACTTGACAGCAAAATTTTGTTTATATTATAAGACTATTATGATACACAATAACCCATAGAAATTTAATTTGTTCCCGTTCTTATTTATTTTATTTTTTTGAAATGACTAACCGCTGTCGGCATAAGGCCCATACAGCTTAGCGCAGACTTTTGGGGCGAGCCGTAGGCTCGCCGAGAGATTGGTTTATAACCGCGACAGGCCCAAGGGGCGCCCTTGGGAGCACCTCGTGTCTCGCAGGAGGCGCCTGCGAGACACGAACCTCGGCTTGAGCCGTCGCGGCGAGGTTGGCCGCCTGGGCGGCCGGCCGGAAGCTCACCAGAGTGCGCTTCGCGACCAGTATCGGTTCCCGTTCTTAGGAATCCAGAGTTAAAAGGTACTTCTACTGCTTTTCGATCAACTGACACGACGCGAATAGCAGCGCAATTGTCCATGGCCGACGGTGATCTCTTCCCTGCCCTGTTGTCGATTTACATAGAATTTACTAAAAGGCAAATTGTTGAATGCAAACTTTCAATTAACTAAGCTGAACACATATTTATATATTCGGTGTAATTTCGTAGCTGAATATGTACGACAGCGGCGTGTAATGAGTGGGCAACAAGCGAAAACTTCTGAATATGCGGCCAAAGAACAATGATATTGTTGAATCTGCGACACATTTGTGTCGAGTTTTACTTTATATTCCACCGAGAAATGTATATTATGCTCATAACTTTCAATAGAATATCTGTGTGCATGGAAATAATTTTCTGGTGCTGACCAAAATCCGTTTCTAGTAATGTGATTGCTTTAAAAGATAGAGCAAAGCTAGTTTCTTAGCAGGACGCACTAATATGATTATATTATATATGTATATATACCACCACAAGGTGGACAGACAACCATATAAAGGTCGCCGGAAGACGCTGGATGCAGGTCGCCTTCGGCAGGTATTCATGGACGTCGATGAGAAAGGCCTATGTCCAGTAGTGGACGTCTTACGGCTGAAATGATTATGATGATGATATTTGTATATATATATATATATGTATATATATAATTTAATAAATAATCTATAATAATTATTATCTTATATACTATAATCTAAAAATTATATTATATAAGATAATCATCATCATCATTTCAGCCTTAAGACGTCCACTGCTGGACATAGGCCTCCCCCTTGGACTTCCATGAATACCCATCGGAGGCGACTTGCATCCAGTGCATTCCGGCGACCTTTATAAAGACGTCCGTCTTATATAAGATAATAAGTGAAGTAAAATAATGTTTAAAAAAAACTTAATTTCTAATTTTTTTTCTTCGCTTTATTCATGAAACTAAATCTCAAAGGTCAAGCTAACCAGCATGCTTCCATTCTATCAGTGCTGATGAACGTCCTACGTGAAAAATGAAATCTCTTAAATTAATAGCCATTGACAAGAGGGCAAATACCGTATTATGACCAGACTTTACGAAAATACAGTTTCTCTATAGTGAAAATTTAATAGCATTTTGCCCTTTACCGTATTTCCAACGCTTGCAGCCTTTACTTCAATGAGAGCGTGCGCTAAAAGCTCGATAAAGGAATTAATTTTAATTAGAAAGGGATTTTGGGGTAAGATTTTCCAGGTTTAATTGGACCGGATTACAACGCTTGCGCATTGCCAAATTTTGGAATCTTTAAATGAATCTGATAAATTAAATTGTCCTACATATTCAATATTTGCCCTACCTTTTGACTAGATTAAAGGCATTGTAATTATTAAACCGATATAGATTATAAATTTCAAATAATCACATCTAAAATTTTCTTGCAATTGTTGGAGCAGTTCCTAAATTTCATTGATTAATATCATTATCATCATCATCATTTCAACCGTAGGACGTCCAGTCCACTTTAGTTCTGCTACGGATTTCCTCATTTCTGATTCTATAACGTAGCGAAACTCCGAGCATAGCCTTTTCCTTAGCTCGCTGAGCGACCCTGAGCTTTGAGATAGGGCCGATGTTGAGACCACGTTTCCGCACCGTAAGTCATCACTGGTAACACATACTGGTTGACCTTCGTCTTAAGGCACTGAGGTATGTCAGACGAAAAGACAATATACTAAGAATGTGCTATTCCGAAAATCGGAATATACTTTTTAGCCAGTTTTAGAATAGCATTTTTTTCACGTCTAGAAACATAAAGATAAATGCATAAAGTATGAAAGTTCTGACAATCGCCTAGTAAATGGGAGTATTGGCGGTGAAATATTCAAGTTCCTAGTAAAGTTGCCATCTAAACCCGATTTCAGAAATAAGTTCTCTCTCAAAAAGTATTTCTGGAATTTCTAAAATGACAAGCCTTCTTATACCATATTAGCGGATAATTTTTCGAATTAAATAGAAAGTAATAATATATATATATATATATATATGATTATAAAAAATATATGGATTCGAGGCCAAGATTCGTACAATATGCATTAAATAGCATAATTGTGACCTACTTAGCCATAAAGGCAGTTACTCTGTCATATAATTAATGTACAAAGAGCATTTATTCCAATTATAGGAAGGCGTCTGTAAATGATCAGTCACGGTGAGGTTTTTGTTCTGCGCCAGTGAAAAACAATGGAGAAAGTAAGTCATTATATATTGAAGGCTTTTGAAATAAAGAGGTAGATACCGATATAAAAACCTAGTGTTTTGAGAAATTATTAAGAAATTATAGTATAATACAACTTGTATTAAGAAAAATATAATACATAGGTTGCACTACAAAGATTCCTCTACAAAGACTCTTCCTGTCCCTTGGGAGGTGGAAGTTAATAGTTGCAGTTACTAATATTAAATAATGAAAAATAGCAACAAGAAATTTGTAACTTTGAAGAGACGTAAGTTCAATTTATTGAATCTCGTAAATTTGAATGATATCCTTTTATTAAGTACTGAGATTAAGTGAATACTGTAATTTTCTACAACCATAAAATTTGTTATATTCTTCGTTATTTTCTCACAATTTTGTCTGATTTATCAGGAAACGGTTTTTACTAAAATCGTTGACACATCAACAATTCTTGCACCATATTTCCATTCGGATCATACGAATACTATGGATTCCCGTTTGGCAATTATTTAATAATTATTCGCTTTAATATGTTCGTAAAACGATTCAGATTAATCATTAAATGCGTACAATTTCCAAACTCCTTTATAACCTAGCTTTGAGATAAAATGAAAGGGTTTCCATTTAATACCCATGATTCTACAGCTAATCGTCGAACTCCACTTATCCCAGGCTCTTCTACTAATTAAAATCCATTGAAGCGTTAACTAAATGTATATTATCTCTTTAAAGCGAGATACAGACATAAATATATAAAACCCAGATACAGTTTATGCTATAAAGATTCGCATATAAGTTGTTTTACTGTATTGGATTCAGCAGACATTAAACAGTCGACGATTCCATCTACCTGATACTATAAATCAGAACCAAACCCTGAATGTAAAAGTTTTTCGCCACATGTATATATTTCAAATGAAGTCGTTGGTGCTTTTAAGAGACTCAGATTTTTTGTATAATTCCAAGTACCCAATACCCATATATTCTAGTATTTTTATATAGTATCTGCATATAGTTTCACCCGTCGAAGAGCCATGCTGAAACATATGCCTGTGCACTAATTGGGCCAGCTCGATCGAAGTGATACCACGGGCACACAGAACACTCAGCGTGAAACGGTATTTGTACTGTTTCGCAGAGTGAGTGAGGATATCGGAAGCCCATAAAAGTGCCGCTTAAAGCGCCATAAAAAGCCGGCTGCACAAGCAATGCGCTTACTGTGCGCAGTTGTTCATGGGCGGCGGCGTTCCCTTACCATATAGGAGATCCACCTGCTCCGTTGTCTGCTATAGAATTTAAAAAATATATAGTTATAAAGTTTTATTACGATAACTCATAATATGGCAATAAGGAGAGTAATCATGTTAACCTAGAATCAATTTCAGCCTATAGCCTATGCTGCTATACCTATTAGAGCAAAGTTGTATAAACTAATGAAATTAATCAATCCCTAGTACCAATAACAACATACTTCATCTAAAGACATGCAGTTTTAAAAGCTATCAACATACTAATAATTTCCGTTATTTAAATTTAAAACATATTTTATAAGTAATTACATATTATTAGATTTTTAACATACTAATTATATTAGTTATTAATTAGTTTAAACAGTGATTTATTTATTTTCTGTTTAAAACCTAAAGAAACTTATGTGACATATATATTTTTATCATTAATATAGAAAAATTAGCAACATTAACGCAAAATGTCTTTTATACAGCAACACTGCTGGACACGAGTCCAGTCATAGTACCACTTTCGAGATTGCCAGCTATAGAAACTGTTTCAAAGCCTCCATCTCGGGACATGGAAATTATCAGGTCCATTGTTGAAAGGACTCGGACGGAAATAAAGATTAATCCGAATGTGCGGCATTTTCAATGATTTACAATAAATATTTACTTTGGAAACGTTTAGCACAAGTAGTGCTCAATAATATAATTAAAGGGTTTTTAGAAGCATACAATCTAATAATAATTTGAGAACATGTAAATCATGTTTATTTATGTGCTGCTTAATTATTGTTGTGCGTCTGTTTGTATAGAGAAAGAAATCTTTAAAAACCGGAGGTACACTGAAAGACGTTTATTATTTAATAACAGCCCACGTGGTAAAATATGAATTATTCCCTAATAAGGTAATTCCTAATATAAAACTTTCTATACTAATTTGCCATTTTCGTATTATAACATCATCTTTTCGTCAGAAACGTAATCATTTGACCTACAATTAATATGAATGTATTCTAACGTGTACGATTGAATTGGCATAGGCGTACATGAAATGATTAAATGGGAATATTGTGTTATCCGGAATAGGCCAAATACTGGTTAGGCTATCGGTTCTAACAATACCTCTTTGCAATGCAATTGAGGCTTTTAATCAAGCCTAGGTTAGCTCAAGACAATTGCAAGGATTTAATTATAATTGAAGATCTATTCGACACAGTTCCACTAGTGAGGTCTAGAGACTGCAGTCTACAATTTATATAAATTTATTCAAACAATTAATATAAACAATAAATTGTTTATATAAAACAAATTATTGTTTTATAATGTATTATTATGCTGTAGCGTAGTTTTAACGTAAATAGAAATATTTTCCAACGTAATAATGTAAGCAAAAATTTTCCTTGCCGGATGATACACCTGCAATCGATCAAATCACAGGTGCGGTGTTTTACTAGCAAGTGAATTAAAAAATATATACGTTTGCATAAATATTTGTTACATTAATAATATAACATTTTACAGCTACGAGTATGTATTTTATTATAATTGATTAGTATATATATATTAATTATATTCAGTATATGTATTAATAACAATCTCCTAGACAAGTTTTATCATCATCATTTCAGCCATAGGACGCCCACTGCTAGACATAGGCCTCTGGTTTGAACCTCCGTGCATATCTGTCTGAAACAACCATCTTGACGATGGCAATCCTACGCTGCTCCTACCAGTCCGTGGTTTTTACTCTAGTATTTTTCCGCCCCATCGGCCATCTGCTCTGCGCGCAATGTGGCGTGTCTATTGCTATTTTAGCTTGCTAATTCGGCGGGCTATGTCGGTGACTTCAGTTCGTCTACGGATAGCATTTCTGATTCGATCACGTAGAAAAACTCCGAGCATGGCTCTCTCCATAGCTCGCTGAGCGAGACTAGGTTATACTGAGGGTATTTATGTATGATTTGTTCTTAAAAACGTCACATAAAAACTCCAAAGTTTTTGACTACTACCGTCCAACTTATTGCGAAGAAACGCTCCATTATAGCGATGATTAAGTTGCTACGTGACCATCGACAGCTCAAAGATTGATTCTAAACTATTATTATTGATCGCGGTTCTTTGAGCAATTTGTGGCTGGCTCCTATGATTTAGCTTCGTCATGAAGAGTTATGGGACTTGTGTGATAGAATAAATATTTTTAGGGAAATGGTTAGAATCATTCAAAAAAAGTTTCTTCAAAATTCAACCAACTATTAAGTATATTAGCACTATAAAACAAACTTCATGAAGTGGTTTAAAATAAAAACTAAATAAGACTGTAACTTAAATATATTAATTAAAATTAATTGTGTTACACGAAGCATAGGCATTGGTTTTTTAAAAAACAAAGTTTGATGCCTTATTGATTTTATAAAATAAACGATTGGAACCACCAATCTGTTCGACTTTTCGATTCCTTCAGCATAATCACTGCCAAATCAATGGACCACGACGGCAGGCGCGGCTGGGCGTGACTTCAAAGAAAGCATTAGGCAGTCACGCATCAACGTGAATCAATGTATGTCATTACAAACTACTGTATGGTTATGAAAGTTTAACAGCACTGTGCGTTAGGGCAACGTGGACGACACAGCATAATAAAATAGATTAAACAGTTAAAATTTACCTTAATAACTCAAGAAAACCCAACGTGCTGTGCATTTATACTTTAAATGAATAATGATCACTCGATCAACAGGAAACCTAGGACAATGTGAGAGAGAAATATTTTATAATAAGCCTAAAATACGTCTACATTCCTTATTTACTTAGCAACTATAAGACGGTGCTAAAAGAACGAGTGAGATTTATATATTGATCTAACGTAATTTGATAATGTAATTTTGCTACATTTTTCACGTGCAATACATTTCATATTTATTAGTAATAAACAATTTAAAGAACTGCAATCATAAAGACACTAAATACCGCAATTGAAAAACTTTTAAAAAGTCTATCCGCCCATAGAACAATATTTATAGCTAAATGCAGGTAAAATTGGCGCAAGCAGGTCGATAGCTTGCCAGTTACGTCCACCGCCTAACGAGTTTTTAACTTTTACGATTATTAAACCGAAAGCGATCTTAAATGACTCCACTACGATTAAAAGCACCTTAGGCGTAGTCCACAATAGCTAAATGATCACATAAAAGCATAAAATAGTAACGTACAACGCATTGTATGATCCAATAGTAAATAAATATTTTTAAACGATACGTTCTACTTTATAAATGACATAAGCAATTCTATTATAATTACTTTATAATATTAACAAGACCACGTAACATCGACATCAGAGACATGGACTAATAAAAGTAATTCAAATCATTATTAAACTATAGATAAATCCCTTATATACTCTAAAGATTTATGAAAATAATAGAGGGAATAATTTACTTTTTTCCCTTAAATGCCAAAATGTTTGCCTTTTTATTTATTTATTGCTTAAGCAGATCTACGGTTATTTTAATGATTTAAAACATAATATTTTTTTATAATGTTTCTTATGCTCCTGCTTTCGCATGCTGGGCAAATATTAAATATTTATTTATTTCAAACTGTTTCGGGAAACTCAGAAGAGTAATGTTTTTGTCTACAAAGATAAGCGTAAGATTCTCGCACTCATACCTTATCCATTATGCAGTTTAAATAATGTTATCGAACTCAACAAAGCCTAGGCGTATCTATGCTATAGCCATTTTTCCTGAAACCTATTAAAAGTGTAGCAACGTAACACGGTTAAATATAGTTGCATCTAATATTGATCGCAATTTTACTTGAACGTGTTAGAATCTCTGATTGAATTACCCTTTAAATAAACCTTATGGGTCCATAACCGAACAGGAAATTCACCAATAATTTTAATCTCATACACAGACAATATAAAACATATGCTGACGCACTTGGCCCGAAGTGATACCACAGGCTCAGAGAATTCTCAGCGTGAAACGGCACTTGTACTGTATTTCGCAGAGTGAGTGAGGATTTCGGAGGCCCTTCAAAATACCGCTGATCGCGTAAAAATTCGGCAACACAAACAATACGCAGACAGTGGCGTGATTGTCCATGGGTGGTGTTCTCTTACTATATAGGAGACCCACCTGCTCCGTTGTCCGCTTTACTATACAAAAAATAAGTATTTATAAAGGTAAAATCTTCGAAAATTTTAATATATACTGTATACAACATATTTTATTGTTGAAATGTGAGACTATTTTAATTAAAAACCGCAATCCCAAAAACGTTACCGATAAAACCACCACAACGAAAAACGTTGTACATTATTTATGGCAAAGGCACTGTAATTACTATTCAGAAAACGGAATATCGAACGATTAGAGGAGAATTTGAATCAGCGGCGTTAGAATTTTCTTTTGTACTTATGTAATCTCCCGCTGCCTCATCTCGATCTTCCCATTGAGTCACTGATCAATTGTACAATCTGACGGAAATATTTCTGACAATTTGAACATTGAATATAAAATTAGAAATCAACAAAACGAATACAACATTTTTCGCTGTACTTGAATTTATTATTAAAGAAAGTAATACAAATGAATTAGTATGGGTGCAGTTCGGTTTTATGTAATTGTCTCGAGAATTTCGGGCAAACTTTAAGTTTAAATTGGGAAGCGACGATTGAAACTGCTTAATTATCTTTGAATTGTATCTTCATATTTTTTTATTTATTGTAACTATAATTACTATACGGAATCGTATTATCGTCTATGTGCATAAAATGGTAACGGATTTTGCTATTTCATTTTAAATACGTGAGTAGCAATTATAGTTAATTATATGTACTAGAATTAATGACAGTTACGAAAATTGTTAGATAAATTTTTTTAGCGATCTCACATGTTTAAATAAAATAATATTTATTCTTACCACAAGCCAATTTCAAACTTTGTACAACACGACAGCTTCGTATTTTGTTAATATTTCCTTTTTCAGTTGAGGCAAGTTCAAAACTACGTAACTAAGTCCTTCCAAAGCAACCCAGGTGTTTGGTAAGAGTTTGGCCTGTACAACATTATTAGTTTACCTCGCCCGGAAACGCGATTTGATTGTTCCTTAACAGATAATGTGAATAATTGAATACAAGAATAAATACACAGAGTAGTGTTGAATCATAATTTAAAATCAAACCAATTGAACGGGACAAGGCGAGATAGCATCGAAACGATTTTACAAGTTTACGACGGTCATCTCAATCAGGGTGAGAAGAACAATTTGCGACAATTGAAAATAAATAAACGACTGTCGCCGTTTCAATCTTGTACTAGATGTTTATCATCTAAAATGAATCTTATTCTATTATGTTCAAGCTACATTAGTTGATTCCAGTTCACTTTTCCCTATACTAAAATATTTGAGTTTGTCATGTATAAGTGGACTTACCATTTCTCGATATAACTCTCCTTAGTAAATGGCCAAAACGTCGTGCACCCATACATTTCTGCTGCTCTCTCGCCTCTATGTCGGTACAATCACTAACCGATTGAGTATTTTCGCTCTCATCAGAAAAATAGGATTCTTGCTTACAGACACTATTACTGTCATCAAATCTCAATATAGGTTCACTTGTTCCTAAGCTCTTTGGTTGACTCCACCCCTCATGGATGTCATTAAAAATATCATCTAAATTGGTTTCTAATAGACCTTTGGCACTGCATATCACTTTTTCTTTTCCCTCCTTATGTGTGAGGAAAGTGTCGACACTGTTCGAGATACATGTTTCACTGTTTACTTTTTTCAAGCCATTAGTATTAATTATATTATCCTGAGTTTTTGTCTTCTTTTTCAACCGCAATGAATTTTGCGAAAGCGGCCGTGAAGGCTTCTCTTTGTCGGTACTAACATTGATCTCTTGTGACATTTGATTTTGTATATGATTACCACGAAATATATTCGAGAGCACAATCATTTTTACAATCTTAAAAGCATCAATTTGCGTCAAAAACTCCATCACTGCATCCCCTATTCATTTCACAACGAGCGTTTCGCGCTAAAGAAATATGAGATGGTTTTGCATTTGTTTGGCGCCGTAAAATTCAATATTGCGTTGTAAAACTGTAACTGCCTGTTGTGCAAGAATGTATTCAAATGCATTCTTTATGGAAAACTAGGCATTATTCAGGTGCACAGGATATTGTGAATTGGTCCAGCAATATTATGCTGAGAGCTTAGCGCACGGAAGTTTGATATTTGAATAAAATATGATCAACACTCCGCCTACAGAAGCGTATAGGAGTGCTGGCTCTATATAACAGAACAGGTAGGAAGCATACATCCGCCAACGCATTAAATAAATGAAAACGATTTCGTGTTTTGATGCTCGATGTTTAATTCACTTCTAAAGTTCATGTGAGTCAGTACATACAGAGGAAACGGGTAAATTACGTGGGGAAATTTATCAGCAGTGGTCAGAATTACCTTTTAGGTGAGAACGTAATCTGTCATGAGGAATAAAGCCGGGCCGCCCGGAGGTGTACTGATAAAACTGCAGACCCGAGATATCTTTTATCGGGTAACACGTAACGCCTAAGTTTGAATAAAGATAACTGAGCGTGAAACGATACGTGAACTATGTTTCGCAGAGTGAGTGAGGATATCGGAGGCCCTTAAAAGTGCCGCGTAATTGGCATAAAAAGCCCGCAACACAACCAATACGCGGACTGTGGCGCGGTTGTTCATGGACCACCCACTCATCCACTCCGTCGTCCTATATAGAATAAAAAAAACTAGAATTCTGCGATGATCACGTAACATTACACAATCACATATGAGATGATATATTTACTATAATGTATTTAGAATTCGCACGAAATTTCAAATTTCAACTAGTTAGCTGTTTTAAATTAATTCAAATTGGTAGTTACCAAGGGTATGCGTATATTACTAAAACTATCTTTTAAATATTTTGTGATTGCACAACATAAATTAATTTAAAAAGGACTTCGGATACATATTTAAAGTTATTTCATTCAGTATAATTTGCAGCAATTCTAAACCTGTCTTAAGCACAACATTATATTTGTACTTCACTCGTACGGCGGCATCTGAAAGTATTCTAAAATTTCACTCCACCCCTTGCCCGACCCCAGCTACGCCAGTCCTTTGTGCCCAATCGTTTTGAAAAGTAAAATAATGTTGCCTTTGTAAAATAAGTAACAAATGTTATGGATGTCTTGCATGATTTTGCGCGTACTTTGCTTTTAATTTAATACTTCTGAAAGTTATACATCCAACAGAATAAATACCAGAAACCGAGGAGGCTAAAGATACGTGCTATATCTAAACACACTTTGCAACTAACACTATGTATTCTCGTACATGGTATAAAAAATCTTAGATTTGCCTTTATACTATTAAGTTCTTTTAATGAGCAAATGGAAATGACAGTTCGTCGAGTCTAGAGCAATAAAAAAAATTAATATTAAAATAACCTACATTAAATAAATTAGCATAATACTTCTAACAAAGAGTCTTCCCACATCAAGCTTATCGCTAATTTACTCAAGTTCAATGTAACTCGCTAAAAAACATAAGGTCACCTCAAGGTGACTTTTTTATAATCATATTTTAATTTCCATTTGCAGAACTATTGAAAATGTGATCTATTTAAATAACAAGATTCAATATCAAATAAAAAAAATTAATTATAATTTTAAACCATTTAAATGTGTTATAAATTTACTTTTATGTTATTTTATATAACAATTTTTAAAATTATTAGCAATTATTTATAATTAAAATACTTCTGATATCATAATCATTGTAATTGAGGTGATCAGCGCCCATGGATAACGGCTTATACGGCTAGCGAAACTAGGTGCGCCTAGTACCATCATTCAAACAGTGAAATACAAGTACTTTTTCATACTAATATTCAGTCAGGGCGTGCTATTACTACTAAAGAACCGATCCGATCAGGAAAGTAATAGAAAAGAACAGAAATTAATTTAAAATTGAGCAAATTGTTGATACAATCAAACAGTTAAATAAAGTTATATAGCTCGAAGGACGATACAATGCAACAATCACAAATATAAAATCAAAATGTAATCACGATATAGAACAGTGAAATACGCACATCTGAAAAAAGTAATCAGAAAGAAAGATGTCTTTTACGTACAAATAACCTTTCAGAAATATGTTTCTACATAAACGCGATACGAACTCGTGGATAAATAACGATTTATTTGACGATTTCTATTCGCAACGAGAAAAAATGGGCTTCTATAATAATTCAACTGACGTATCGAAATTTGTAAGCGTAGTAATGACCTAAAAGTTTTCTTTGTAAAGGTGACTGACTTTAATAAAATATTCACAATTTTCATATTAACAATAATACATTTTAAAGCACACTAGTTTTTTTGAACAATTTCTCTAAATGTATTTACTTTACAAAAACAAAACCAAAGATAATTGCCAAATAGGCTATACCTACCTATTACAAATATTTCAGTTTCAATACGTTCTTTTTCCTTGGTGGTGCATAAATCAAATATTTTAATATTTACTTCATATAAAACAAATAGGACATTACCAATGTGACCTCGGGGATTAATTTTAATACAGCCAATCGCGTCATTCAATTAAAACATATTTGACACATTGTTTCTTTTTCGGTGGTAATATTTTGGGCACAAATATAAGTATCGCTTTTAATAATAAAAAAATATGAGACGCTACTGTACACACTATGAAACCTTTTAAGATTTTATTAGATTCGCACTGATTATTACTTATAACTTATTTAATACAAATACCAATTTGATAAGCGAGACTTGACAGAAGTTTCATTGAGAGGAATGTATTCCTTACACGTCGGTATGTATAAAAAGAAAGTGCGTAAGAGAATTTAAGTGGATTATTTCAAAGCTTCGTTACCAAAAAGGGAATGTTATTGCAGGGTAACTTTCTTAATGTGGAAAAGGATTCAGTAAGACGTCTGCATACCCTCTTATCAGATACATCGCTTTAGTATTATTATAATAGCAATTAAGGTTGACTATATTTCTCGGTTATTCAATTTTAATTATTGAGGACCTCAAAAAAAGTTTATATTTAGAAGATTTATTAAAAAAACAAGTACGTCCTATATCGAAAAAATGTTTATTCATTATTGAACTACATAATTTGGGAATTCATTTCATAAAAATAATATTGTCCAAATGTAGACGTCTGCGGTCGCGACACTCACTTAATCGAGCACTAAATCTATATATGCCGGCTCGGCAGGTGGACTCAGGGGTGGTTGCCATTTCGTGACGGATATTTTATTTCAAATGCACCAGGGATGACGGTTTTTGTTTTTTTTTAAATGGAGAGCCATGCTGAAACATATGCTGACGCACTAATTGGGCCGACCCTTCCGAAGTGATACCACGGGCTCACAGAACACTGAGCGTGAAACGGTACTTATACTGTAGTGAGTGAGGATATCGAAGGCCCTTAAAAATAGCGCTTAAGATGCGTTAAAAGCCTACTACACAACCAATGCGCGGATAATTATTTATATTCGCTACTATTTGTTGGTAATTTGTTAAGTTATGTAACGTTTATTCTAGATAAACTATGTAGAACAAAGGCATACACCCACTAAAACAAAAAGCACCGTAATTGGTCAGCACTTGAAATAATCCAAAGGAACAATAAAAAAATCAATTATAGCGACGATGTGTTCAACTAAACATCGGCATACACAATTGTGACCAATTACCTCAGCAATGCATTAGGACCGAGTCATATTCTACTCATGAACATAGACATTAGAATGTATGTTCAGTCTTTATTGTTAGTTGGTTCAATGTCCTGTTTGCCAAACATTTGTTGAATGTGTACATGGTTCGGTAACCCTCAAACATATTGAACCATTTTTTAATTTCGACTGTAGCTAAACCGAACCGAGAAAGCCCAAAGATTTCCCAGTTATTAAATAACAATGTTTAAAATCGAAATTTCAAAGTCAATCGAATACAATGCGACCGCATCAAATAAAAATATTAAAAAAACAATTTAAATATATAAACTTCTCGTGTCACAATTCGATCCCATGCTCCTCCGAAACGGTTAGACCGATTTTTATGCAATTTTGTATGCATATCTAGTATGTCTGAGAATCGGCTTCTATTTATTTATTAGATATACCGTTTCACGCTTAGTATTCAGTAAGCCCGTGATATAAATTTGGATGAGTCGGTCCAATTGGTGCGTCAGCATATGCTTCAGTATGGCTCTCCCACGGTTGCGACAGTATTAATACACTCGCCCAGCCAATGTCAAACTCTTCTAGAGATCGAATAAATTATACTTGTCCAAACCGGGCACCTATAAAATCACTTATCTACGAGGCTCTCATGAATATTCCCTAGATATGATGCATTGGGCAAAACAACAATTAAATGAAAATATACTCAATCTATCATTCTCAAACATTTTATAAATACATCCACATTCGGTCTGTTAGTCATAACTGTCATACAACGCTTTATAATGCTCGATGTTACAACAGTTGTAATCGTAATATTGTGATATGTATGACAAAAGTTTTTACTACCGCAAACAGATAAGACTTCTAAATTAAGTCACATTCTTATATCCTAGTTCCTACTTGTTTTAAACAAATCACTTAAAAGTTGTAAGCCCCCACTGGGGCCTTTTTAAGTTTAAGTTAAAACAGCTACTATTAATGGAACGAGTAATTGTTGCTTACATAACAATATAATATAAAATATATATGCACTATATAATGCCATACTGAAATTAATTCACGAATTACCCAGATAACATTTACGGTCTCGTAAAACATTGAATATCGCCAAATACATTGTTTTCAACTGATAGGTATTATCACAGATATTTTCCCATCAGATCGTAGCTTTATATTGACAATAAACCCCAAAAACAAGTTACATATGATCAGACTAATCGATGAATTTCGGAGTGTCGTAAAACAATTTAGGATGCTAAAAATAATCGTATTGAATTTTCTATTGTGTCATGCCTTTTTAGACAAATTCAAGCCTATTTGTTCATCATCTGCCTATATGTGAAATTACTACAGATTTTGTTGTCATTTTAAAATAAACGCCAATTATTACAAGAGATTGAAAGCGAATAATGTGTCCTGTATTAGAAATCGTTATATGTTGATAATTACATTTCAATTGAAATACGACAATATCCAAAGATAATGAGTCACAATCACGGAGACATCTTAGTTCATATGAGCTTTGCAAACGTAATTCATTTAATTTACATTTAAAATTAAGATCACCTACATAATATTCTTTAACGTTCGGGAAATAATAACTAATAAAAGTAGTTAATATGTAACAAAAACCTCTAAAACAGAGTAATAAATAATCTATTTAGAAGTAAGTGATAAAAACTTGGTTTAATAGGTCTACCGTGGAGCGAGACGTATTATAAAATTGTAATTTGTTCGGTATCTAAAAGGGCTTGAAAGTGGGCGAGCCGAGCGAGTGTCCTAATACAGTAACACCCGTGGGTGAACCATGCTGAAGCATATGCGGACGCAATAATTAATAAAGGCCGCCTCGTCCGAAGTGATGCCACAGGCTCACAGAATACTCAGCGTGAAATAGTAATTGTACTTGAAGTATTGCCTCTAATGTGTATCGCTGAGCGACACGGATATCGGAAGCCCTTAAAAAATTCCGAGTAAAAAGCCGGCAACACAACTAATGCGCGGACTGTGGCGCGGTTGTCCATGGGCGACGGTGTTCTTTGGCCATATAGGAGACCCACCTGCTCTGTTGTCCGCTATACTATAAAAAAAATACACTGACTCATTACTTATTAGGGACACTTCTTCAAGGTAGTTTAGATGAAGTGTTTATGATACATAGATAACATTTTTAACAAATTTTCTCTAAACGTTCTAAACAGAACAGAATCAGACCACCTTATTAAACTTTAATTACATGTTACTGTGTTCGTCTGCCTGAATACATTTCGGTATTTTTCTTCATATATACTTAATGTACTTAAAATACAAACGATAATGAACGAGGAGTATTACAACGTGTTATTATAATTATAATGACGTCACATCATAACGAGGCCGTCGCTTATAAGATTTTACTCCATATTCACTTCAAAATAAATTGGGTCACATACATAGGTCATTAAAATTGACGTCGCTACTTGAAAAGAGCGGGCGACATTAAACTATATATAATTAAAATGAATTGATGTTTGTTACTCGCACAAGAATATTAAGGCAGCTGGACTGTTTTGGCTAATACTTCTCTTGAAATAACTGTAGACGTCTAAGTAGGATTCTAGTCCTCGTATCCGACCCATACAACTATAAAAAACTCCCAGTCTCATCATGTATGATATAAGAATTATTGTGTTCTTACCTATTATAGAGATGTATTTTGAAATTATTTTTGACAATAAATGTTAGAATTAATGCCCAAAAGCGCTTCTCTTAAGCAACCCATGGGTGTCGTAAGACACAAACCAGAAGGCGGAAACCAGCGTCCTCCGCGTACTAGAAAACCTAACTGCGATCGCCAACCCGCCTGCCAAGAGTGGCGATTATAGTAAAAAAACACCCCCCAAACGGACCATGAAGATCCAAAGAAGAGGCCTATGTCCAGCAGTGGATGTCCTACAACTGAAATAATGATGATGCTGAATAATTGTTATAAAAATGAACCAAATATTAAAACTGTGTGTATTGTCAAACTGCAGTCATAAATTTTTCAATTAAATTTTAAGTTTAGAGAACTATAAATTAGCTACAAATACTGTAATAGTAAAAAAAATATTAAATAAAAATGTTTTCTTGAGTGTAAGTTATATGACTGTTCCAGCAACTTTCCAAATTAACTGAATTTTGATCGGTCACAAAAGTAATGTATAAATACAAACAGATGAACCACTTCGTATAAACCTTTTCTTCGCCGAGGCTAAACACATAAATAAACATTATAATATTAGTTAAATAAACTTAATTTCAAGAACCGAATCATCATTAAAAACATGATAATGTAGTTAGTACTAAAACATTAATTATTCAACTTCCCATGCTATAGGATTTCCGGTATAGAGGTCACCGTCACCCATTCAAATGCATGAAACAAATATAATAACAAAGCAAATTATTATCACAAAGGCTGCCATATTGCCTTAGTCGAGGCAATTTATGTTTATTCATTAATATCATGTTATAGCTGTTAAAATATCATGTTTTAGCCGTGGGAGAGCCATGCTGAAGCATAAGCTGACGCACTAGGTGGGCCGATTCGTCCGAAATAACACCACGGGCTCACAGAATACTCAGCGTGAAACGGTATTTGTTCTGTGTTTCGCAGAGTGAGTGAGGATATCGGAGGCCCTTAAAATGCCGCTTAAGTGGCGTAAAAAGCCGGCAACACAACCAATGCGTGGACTGTGGGGCGGTTCTTCATGGGCGGCGGCGTTCTTTTACCATAAAGGAGACCAACCTGCTCCATTGCCCGATATAGAATTTAAAAATAAGTTATAGCTGTTAAAATTTCAATATCAAAATTTAGTTAGTAACTAAAATCAGGCACCAAGGAATACTGCGGATTTGTATATCGTATGTACTTATTATCCAAAAGACAGCCTCTTTTTTCTGATTCGTATATGATCTCTCTATACATTATAAATGAGTGTTAAATATTATTTATTGATATAGTTTTTACACATCATCATGGCGAAATCATGCTTAAAATAACGCTACACGTGTAGACAATACTCAGATTACAAAATGCCTACCATATGCGGAATGTCTAAAATCCTGATACCACTCTGGTTCAAACATGTAATATACTGTGTATTTTTATGCTACATAATTCATTTCGTCATTCAGAGAAAGCACCGGATACATTGCGATATAGTAGATTGAGTAGTTGCGCTTTTGAATAAAATACATTTCGCAGCTCACTACCACACTAATAGGCTATAATATTAACGCGTTAGAATTTTATTTTGCTTACATCTATCGTTACATCTTATGGATTATTTAACCTTAAGTGAAAGTAAATGCGGTACTATGAACTCGATAACACGTTTCTCACAATTCTTGACGCACGTTCTGTTCGTACAACTTTTCATAATAACTGTCGATCAATGTGAAACAAATGTTCTTATATTGTGTACATATAATTTAATTTAAATTTTATATAATCAATACGCTCCACTTTTTATTCGAATAAAGAGAGTTATATATCCAAACCGAAGTAACCATGGCGCAGATATCAAAATTGTATGATTTTTTCTTCAACTGCTTTACGACATGCAATCGTTATATTCGCATCGACCTAATATTTGTCATGCTCGGCTTGTGCCGAAAAATGTCACACGGTTATAAATTCAAGCCCAGCATCGCCTGCATCGTTAATAATAATGATCCTGTAGGTTAGCTTTCCGTCAATTCGTACCGCAGTCTGTGGCCATTGACGTTTGATGAAAAAAATTGTGATTAATAACGTGAAGGCTGTGATTTCACCCGTGGGAGAGCCATGCTAAAGCATATACTGACGCACTAATTGGGCAGGCTCGTCCGAAGTGATACCGATACCACAGGCTCACAGAATATTTAGCGTCAAACGGTTCTTTTACTGTGTTCCGCAGAGTGAGTGAGGATATGGGAGGCCCTTAAAAATGCCGCTTAAGGCGTAAAAAACCGACAACACAACCAATGCGCTGACTGTGGCGCGGTTGTTCGTTATACGTTATAAAAAAAGCAGGACCTTTTTTTGCGTATATGTCTGATTTCTTTTTAGATGAGACAATCGAAAATAAGGAAGTCAAGGAGAAAAATTGCAGACATTGAGATTAAACCAAGAGATGAAAAAAAATATTTTCATAAGTTATTGTAGCTAATTTGAATTTTACCAAAAGTCGACAATCTCGTTAAGATTTATGGTGCAACAGACAGCATGTAAGATTTATAACACCCTTCTTTTTCGTTTCAAGCCAGCTCTGTCGCGTTAGATAATAAAAAGCCAACACCATTCAAATATCTCAACAAATAATACAACGAAAAACATGAATCTACTTTTTCTAGACAATGAAAAATTACAGTGTTAATATATGTTTAAATATTTGGATAATCTGAGTATCGATGAATGTATATAAACAAGTACTAGATTTTACTAAGACTAAACCGGTAAAGTAAGCTTATTTTATGAGAAAAAACTTTATCTTAGATCTGCAAACAGCGAGTACTTGTAGACTGTGAACTAAGGAATAACGCTTCAATGGTAAGAACGTTAAGAACTATTTTGGAATAAAGTATTTCCACTATTTGCGTTAAATTAAGGTCGCCAACTTTAGGTGCTGTTACTTGTTAGAATAGCGCGTGAAGGAAAACACTGTTTCTATAAATTAAATGAAAAAGAAAATCTAGGTTCTAGACCAGAGTTCCATAAATTTTACTGTACATAAGAGAAACCATATGCCACTCATTCGATTTTGGGAAAAACCTTTATTAACATTTATTATTAAACTTCAATTAAAATAAACATAATTAAAACTACATTTTTATTATATCTAATCAATATTTATATACAAAAATGTTTTGTTAGATAATTAGCAACCACTCTAAAACCTTTTTCCGCTGAATATGAAGACGGAAAAGAAATTAAAAACTTTCTCGCGATTTTCCATAATTAAATATGGGATAACTAACAGGTATATTTTTGAAGCCAAAATAGCAGATATCCATTGCTAAACTGTACCTACCATAATAATAAAAAAATATATAGATTGTCGACGGTCTGTTTGTAGCTTCAGGTAAAAACAAAATAACAGATACTTTTTGTATGTGGGTTGTTCAATTAATGACAGTCAAAATTCAAGCCGCGGCCGCTTAAATGGAATCCAATTATCTTGTACCCCCTTTACAGCCCAAAAACGTTTGGCGTCGAACCCTAGATGTGGATATAGACCATTTTAGCTATCACTGATATACCAGGAAGGTTTTTCAACAGAATCAGAGATAAACTTAATTACAAGAATCTACAGCATAGACACTTCAATAATCTGAATCAATATTAATAAACAAATCTAAAAAACTGGCTTCGCTCAGCATTAAAAGGAAACACGGGTAACTTAACACACATTTTACTCATAATTGAACAACTTTCGACCAAAACAATATATAAAGCCAAAAGTATTTGATTTTCTGCCGGAATTAGATGGAACAAAAACTCGTAATTTAACAATAGCTTCAAAACCAAATGGTACAGCGAGTTTGCATATGAGTCACCATCAGTGCCACAGATCAAGGCCAGGTGGATGCCCTAGTAAGGTCTCAAGTCGTTTGTAACAATCTACTCTTTGTATTTAGGGTATTTAGTTGGTAATATAATAAATAATTATTTAATAATGTTACTAATTCGAAATATCAAGTTTAATGACATTATTGAATCATCTCTACGAAGAGCAAGGCTAACTTTAGGGTAGTTCAGCGTAATGGAGTAAGTAGTTAAATACACAACAATCATAACTACTTCGTTTACAATAAGATTAAATTTAATGTTGCATTAACGTCGAAATTTCACGCGTTTTAAAACCATTAATTTCTCAATTCTCATCTAATAAAGTATCAAGAAGATTCTACAATTTTCTAGTGCAAATAACGAGCAATTTCCTGAATAAATATCTTTTTCTGATTTCACTTTCATAGAAATAGTGTCTAGAACGATGCATAACGTTTTCACGCTTAATTTGCTTTAAGTATACGAGTTGTTACAGAGACACTTGTGAGACATTTTTAATATCGTTTCCACTGTTTTTATTATATAGTTTAAAGCTTATCTAAAATTTACAATATATTTATGATAATTCAAAATTTAATTTAAAATATTATTTTTATATAAAACTATAGCTTTCTCAGTAAACTCTATCTTAGTGAATATCCTTTGTTTACTTAGAGACATTAATATTTAAATAAGCTCATATTAGGCAGCCTCTGATATTAGTTAAAGAAATATACACATACACTTAATACGCATTGATCCTATCCATAATGAAGAAATATTATCAATGAAGCGAATGCGGAAGTATGTTAAAATTATAAGACTTCTTTTACATCGGAGAGAAAATCTACCGTTTAATGATATTACAAATATTAATCTTGTGGGATAGGTATCTCTAGTAATTCATAACGTTCCATATAACTCCCTTTTCGGGTTTTTTTAAGATCGCTTAAGTTAACAAATCGTCTTATTGTCACGAGGGTTTACCTATTGGATATTGAAAAAACCCATGAAATTAACCAATTAAAAAGAGAAAAATCTTGGGAATTTTAACTGGTAAATAATTATATCTGCCTCAAGTGCCAAATAAACAATTTAAATGACCAGGTAACATTGAAAAATACTCTCAAATTGTACAACCAAAAAAAATATCCAACCGTCTTTATCGTGTGTAAATATTATGTGACATTTGTAAAACTTAAAAAAGCCACCTTAAAATAGTTTCTGTGGTGAAATTTAGAGAGTGCATATAGGTCAGCACTCGGCTGTTATCGCATTTCACTGCGCAACCGGTTGTATAAATCCGTGAAGTTTTTTTATTTCGTAAAATTCTACATTCATATTCTCGCTTTTTCGAGTGAGTGTACTGCTACCCTGTACACTTTAGAGGAGGCATATTCCTTTTTGACCTCTTTTTTATCATTTGGTTCAATAGGATTTTCTAAAGGAATAAAATCAGTTTTGAACTATTTCATCTAACTGTTTTAACAAAAATCGTTACTTAATACGGTTATTGTATACTAAAAGCACTTCTCCAATGAATAATTCTTACAATGTCTTAATAAAAACACAGAAGAAATTCAATGGATTTCTTATTCTGTAGAAAGCGGCAAAACAATTGAACCGCGTCAAAACAAACAAATGCCGATGTAGCTATAACCTAATTACTTTTCAAGATAAAAATATTAAAGTTTCGCTCACATAACGCGGATTAAATTAATAATCTTTAATTTTATTTTCATATCAAATATATGAATGGTGTTCAAAGTTAAGGGTCAAAGAGGCATACATTTTTTAATTAATTACTTTAAATTTTTTAAAGCTATATCAGGTGATTGTATAGCATCGCATTATTAAATTCTATAAGATAATATTTCAGTGTCTACATTAACACGAACCACATTGATAAATATAATATAGGTAATTGATTGCTTAAGTTTGATATCATTCGCATGACAGTAAGTGAACGCAATGTTTATGCCAACAAAACCACCTCAGAATCTCCGAGTATCGCAGGGCTCAATGACTCCATCATTCCAAATCACAAAAAAACACCATTCACTGCACCAGCGAGATCATTGTAATGACAACTGATGTAATACGCGCGAAAAACACGCGCGCGCGCAACGATTTTCGCCAAGAGACTGGTTAGTGGTTCATAAGCAGCAATTAGCGTTACGGCCGCGATTTATACACGAACAATGAACTGTGATATGGACTGAAATATTTAAATATGTAATTAATCACGATTAATAAATAAAACGTCGCATTGGTTCCAGTGTACCCTAATGCTGACCCAACCGTATCGGAGCTGAAGAGTAAAACCCCAAGTGAATTATATTATTTTAGAATACTGGAGTTTTTATTTTATTTTAGAAAAACTAAAACTAGTGATTCAATTACATACGATATACTTTCAAACACGATTTTATCTTAAGTATTAAAATATGAGAACTAGGTACGAAATTTGAAGATAAGTTTCTTACAGTTTACAATGAACATAATGTCGTTTTTAGGAAATGTTCTAGTTTGCAGTGAAAAGAGGCAATACCAGTTGGGCTAGAGTAATTTTTATAGCTCAATTGTTAACAATGTCGTTATTTCTGAAGTTATATCGAGACCCAGTTAATCAAAACGGTAGTTGCCATCTCCAAACAATGCTTTTGTTAAAAGGAAATTCTCTATTTTTAATAAATATCCTCTGTCCTTGATTCACAGACAATCAAATTTTGAAGATAAAAAAAGCAAAATTAATTGTAGAGATTCTTTATTATGAATGCAAAGTTCTGTCATACAGAATTACACTCCCTGTAACTTTGAAAGATATTTATGTATGTGTTTAAGATTAAGGAGCAATGCATTACAGTGGTATATAAATGAGATTAATATTATAAGTTATGCAATTTATATAATATTAATATAAAGCATCATCAGTCAATATCTCTTATGTATTAACAACAAATTCGCTCTTATCCATTATCAATAATATACTATTATCGCAGATTAGAAAGCGAGAGTTATAAAATAGTAATTTGCATGTTCCACATCTGAGGTCAGAGCTATTTGTTACCAGAACTACTACCAGCAGCATAATTACAGTTTCAATGCGACTCGACTCTGCCTAATGGCCTTGAAAACAGGACCATGAAAGCGGTTTTGTTCACACTCTGCTAGAATAATATTTTATATGTAATTCGATATTATTCTGTCGGCGACCTTAATTCCACTCACAATAGTGTACAGCGTTTTCAGTTATGGCCATTATTTTATACAGTATCTACATCACTAAAAAAACCTAAATTTATATTACCTATACGTACAGAAATAACCTTCAAAAATTATCAATTAATATTGTAACAGATTTAAGACATACACGAGTCTAAAGCGGTATTAATGAAGCTTTTAGCGAGCATCTTAATGAACTTGAGAACAATTTGTGTCACACCGTGTAAAAAGTTAAAATTTTCTAATGGTCTCAGGCTGGCAACATCGCTAAACGATGACATGACGTAACATCACGCCCTGATTCAGCCAATTAATAACCACTTCCTCGTCTCACTGAATATCAACTCAATTTAAAGAACGCTATTATAACATGCGACGAGATTTTATTTGTTTGTTAAGTATTTTATCTATATTAATAAGCACGTTACATTATTATAAATACTCCGTTTATCATATTAAATATGAATATTATTTTATATTTAACTTAATATGTTTTATAATGACGGAAACAATTTTATTGTATTTTACAATTCACGCAGTTTTTTAAACGAGAATATAAGCCAATATATAAAAGACAATCGTTTCAATACAATAATGTTAGAAACATAAACTCTATATACGTTTTATCTAAATGTTTGTATAAGTAACGCTGAGAAATAATATTCACCGGATCCCTTAATACCGGATACCGGATCCCTGTTTCAACCACAACGACATCATACTGCTACCAAATAGCACGCCGAAACTAGCTGAACTAGCTGAAACGCAGTTAGTATGAATATGTATTTATCACGAAATCCTAGAATAGTAACCTCGTAAATTCATAACTTGTTTTAAAAGTTACAAAAAGTAAGAAAACAGTACAGTAATGGTAAACTTTCAGATTGTTACTAAACAAAATTTCCACATCAGGTTGAAGAAATATAACGAAATGAGTAAAAGCCTACGAATTTCAGATAAACAATTAAATTTAAAATAAAAAGAAACTTAAATCAAAAAAACGAGAGCCTCGTAGCTTAATGGTTTTAAGTGTAGCCATAAAGCGAGAGGCAGCGAGTTCGAATTCGGGTCCGGACAATTATTACTTAATATGTAATTTATTCAGACTCTGGAGAGGCTTGTCAGTTGCCGGGCGAGTGTGAACGAGTGGCGACGGTATTCTGTTATGATATAGGAGACCCACCTGCTCTGTTGTCCGCTATAGAATAAAAAAATCGCCCAACTGAACACCATTTAAAGTGTGTCCATTATAACTGCACATTACATGCAGGATGTGCACTGGTCGCTGACGGACGATTCCTCTCGCTAAACTAACCTTGCACATCCGGCTTGTTGCGTAGTTATAAATGTAAATATCTTTACATCCCGTCCCGTAGATCTTTAGGTGTATAAGTCATTTGATTAGTAACTTTAAATATTATAATTAATGTTCAAGGAAAGGAAACCCAAAAATAGCAAGTGAATGTAACTGTGAATGTAATGTGACACTCAAACAGGAGCAGAGTAAAATTACAATCTTTACAGAGTAAAGATACATTAATTAGTAAAGTTGCTGTCATCTTGCCTTAGTTTCCGTCCTGATTAGATCTCTTTATGGTGTCGCAATCTATTTACACTGAATATAATACATTTATAATAATGATTTTCAGATTTACAGGAAATGAACACAAAAATCTAATAATTTCAACCTAAATTCGATATTTTCTAAATAAGAATTCACGAAAAAAAGCAGCGACTATGAAGAAAGAATAATTCTCTTTCCTCTTATTGCAGGAAGTGTATATAATTCTGCCTATTTAAGATTGTTGCATACTTTTTTGTGTTTTTCGTAGATTTTTTGATAATTATAATTGTTCACCGAAAAACTGTTTATGTTTTTAAGCAACAACAATATAATACAAAATAAAGAATAGATGGCGATATAAAATAGCAATGAATTTTGTTCCCTAATCTGGCACCAATAAATACTTTTAACACACAGCAGCAGAATAGCAATCAAAGAACAAGCAGGGCGCGCGTATTAACGAATATCAAACAAAGGCCTCACACGAGCCACGGATTCAATTAACACAAATAGGATTTCAAATCGGCTTTCATACCGTGAATAAAGTTAATTAAAATATCCCTAATTACACAGCGACAGCGGCAATCGTCGCCTGAGCAAATTTGGCCCACAGCGGACGCCAAGTGTTCCGCAATGTTTGTACATTATTAGAGCAAGTTTCTCCGCAGTTGTTTGCATACAAGTTTGGTGCGCTCCTGTTTTATTTACACTTGCTTGGAACGCGCCAACGTTACAGGTCTACCTATATCCTACCATCGAACCCGTATGCAATATCCTGTCGAGAGAATGGCTGTGTGCAACCGTACGCAGCAATTGGTATTTAAGGAGCGGTCACAAGTGGCAATCAAACTGTGTCATCTATTCGAGATGAGATAAAACAATCAACGGCAAACCCAAGTTATTAGGAAGTGAATCTACATCGGACGTGACTTGATATACGCATGATTGGTAAAAAAGCGGGAACCTCGCCGCTAGAATACCAATCTCAATATGGAAATGGCGGCCGAGCGGATTCGCAATGCGGGCAGATAAGGGTTTTATAGCGAAAATCTACATTTGGATGGGTAAACAGCTGAAAATAGATGTTTTTATGTAAATTCTTTCCGACGATACTGTATACACATAAAATGGTCATTATAGTTCGTATGGTGCCGGTAACGGACGACTAAAATTTCAACTTTTATACAAATATATTATAATATGTAACCTAAAATTTAGATGTAATAAACAATTATAGGTCGTAGTTCAATGAATTTCCTTTTTTTTAATTCGATCAAATGTTTATCTGGCAAAAAACCTTGTATTCAATAAAATTAAATTAAACCGTTCGTTTTGATATTGCTCAAACAAATTGTAATTCATTAAGGTACAAAAAAGCAGCAAGATTCTCTCAATAGAAATATTTTTGTAGTTCTTTAAGCAAATAAATAATTTTTCGTTTCATATTTCTTGCAGTCAAAATTGATTATTTATGCAAATTGATTCTTTAATTCCAATATTTCAAGACAGATGTCTAAACCCGCGCTGAAAACTTTTAGACTCAAATAAATTATTCATTTATGTTAATAGACAGTATGAAATCAAAATCGCCATTTCGTCTGTTTTCTCTAAGGGTGGTTGTTATATTTTCATAGAATTGAGTTAAAATAAGTTCAAAATTATATAGTCAAAGCCTGGTTGGTCCATACTTTCTTACCAACCTTATACTTTATACATGACATTTATTTCAGATAATTATGATTACTTTAGTAGATTTTTGATTTAGATTATTAATATAGTAGGTTTTTGTAATACATAATAGTTTGGCAAATTCGTTCGTCCAGAAGTTCTTTGCGTCAAATCATACGACACCCAAACGTCAAGCTTTTTTTGTATCCAGCCTTCTGCAGATGGTTTAAAATTGTTTGGTGACTCCCACCTCCTGGACGATATCACGAGATGCCGGTCTAACTCGATGTTTTCCATGATTTGATCGGTACTCGTCGTCACAGGTCTTCCGCCGGTTGGCTTATCCATGGTGCCGTTTTTACTGACTGTGAATCGTCGAAACCATTCCTCCAAAAACACCATAAATCTCGCAAAACGTTTCTCTAGCGGATTTGCCTTTAACGAAGGAAAACTTAAAAATAGCGCGAATTTCGGCGTTAGTAAACTCCATGTTTTAACGTCTATAACTGTTGAACGCAATATCCAAACAATGCTATTAATATTGCATAGCGTCGTTTTGCAGTTATGTCTAGAGCTTACAAAAGATGTATAGTATTGCCAACTCTGTAGCGCTTTGTGTAGCCGAGAAATTCAAAAGACAAAAAGGCGGAAGGGAGATATTTGCCAAACTATTATGTTGATAATCTTATTTTTAAATTAATGTTCAGAATAAAACGTATATTAAACATATTTATGAAAAGAGACGTATAGAAAAATATATAGCATGAGTAGCCCAAATTTTTTGGTATAATTAGAACATTCATTTAATTATTATTTAACATAATGTTTAATAAGTTTTATAAAATAAAGAAGCATCCATTTCAACACTATTGATGTAGCGCTGTTCAGCTACTATTTCTTTTGAGTAATTACCAATTTTTGGAAAGTACACAAAACATGACAACTTAAAATACTACTTAAAGTACTCACCGTGAACAGTGAGCTCAGAATCCCGATTCAGCTCATATAAGCGTAAGGCTTCATCCAACTCCAACTGTGTTGATATTGTACAAGGATCTCCTTCTTCATCTACCCATTTCATTGTAAAAACCTGGAAATTTAATGCTTATTTTCAACTTATATAAAAATGTATGTCTTCTTATTGGTATCATAAAATTAAGTTTATAAGCTTATGATTCCAAATTTTAAAGTGTTTAGCTGTTTAAAGAAAAAACTATGATTTAAATAGATGCAGAAATTTCAAGAAGAATATATTTTGTCACCTGATCTGGTGCAAAACGACAAGTTGCTATCATTTCTTGAGTAAACTCTTCTAGAGTGATATTATGATTTATGTATGTGATCATCACATCACCACTATACACTGTCTTCACACGAACATCACTTGCATGGTTATCCTGTCCAACCAACTGAGTTGGCATTTTTGGAGATTTCTGGAAATTAGAAATTAACTATTAATTCATTACAAATTATTTAAACACATTTTTAATATCTAAGAAACTAATAATAAAATTAAAAAATAATAATATATCAGATAATTATTATTACAGCAAACTATATAAATTAATAAGGCATTTATGAAAATTATTATTTAGATAAAATATGCCTAACATTTTTGTAGGCCTAGTTACAGCCTAATATTCAAATGCAAATAAAATATCTAAATAACTTAATTGCAAAAATTGGCTTTTTCTGAGTAAATAAATAAGAACAATGTGTATAAATTAAATTGGGTAGACAGTCACTATTTACATCCATATTTAGAAATAGTTATTACAGTTATTGACTTATATTTTAAAATAAAATAAATACAGATAAATTTACAAAAACTAGGCAAGAAAATTTGTTTAATTTTTCTTGCTCTATGAATGTTTATTCACAAAGGTAAAATAACGAATATTAAAAGTAAAGAAAATGAGACATTTACAAGACATACAGGAAACATATGCATCATTTATTTTTTTAGAATAACACCGTTTATCGGTACATTTAACCACTATTAATAAAATAGCTTTAGTTAATATGTTTAGAATATCACGTAAACCATATGAATGTATAAGCATTTTAATTAGAAAACCTTGACGAGTAGTAAGGTTTCATTGAATAACCTAAGCATTGGACAATTAAAGACCAACTACATTCATTCGTGATTTTCTATCACTACAATAGTTATATAGAGTATAGTAAAGTGATTTTAGTCCTATTTGGGCAGGTTTTATATCCATTCAGGTGTAATACAGTGGATAACATTCCCGTAACATGAATCACAGTTATGAGAGCAAAGATAACATTAACAAGTCTTTAATTATGAATACATTATACAATTACATCTTTTTGAACAAATATGAAATGTTATTTGTAAAAAATAAATAGTTAAAATATTATACCTTTTAACAAAAGTAGTATCAACAATTTATAAAACTTTTGACACAACAACAATAAATTATTTTTGAAATGTGAACCACAGGTAATGATATCAAAAATAGTTACACAGAACTATAACATATGTCTCATAGATGTCATAGTCTACTAGTACGTTTGTTTAGCTAAACTCGATTCAAAAAATGTGGCTAACAGTATATGGAATTATCTTTCGTTATAAATAGTAACCAGTATAATTAGCTATAAAGGAACGTCTTAACAGTATACTAAATTGACGTCACTCTGTACATCTTTAATCGCAGTCGCTGCTGGTCGCAGTAAATATCGAAACACACCGTAAGATGCAATGTCGGTGTTGAAAAATATTGATGTTACTAACTTGACATTTTAAAATGTGAAACATGGATACTATGAAGTATATGAATGTTTTTCAAACAGTTCAATAACCAGAAATTTGCTCTTAGATGCCAATTTTTTTTTTAATGTAGTGACTTCAACTAATGACTTATTTGGAATTGTCTTAATCTATATGACATACGCTATGACATATAGCAACATACCTAATATAATAAAGTTTTAAAGATTCTGAGATGGTCTCATTTTTTAAGCCTGTTCGTTTCTCGTAAGTTTATATTAAAGGGATTATTTATTATATTATATTTATTATAATACTTTGGTCATATGCATAATTATAATTACTTTCCATTGAAAGCGATAGTTATATATTATGAGCGTCAAGCTGATATTTTTTTAAAATATCGGTCATGAAGAACTAAGTTAAATCGATGTTTATGGTTAGAAGAACATCAATGTATCGCTACTTGCATCTCTATTAATACTTGACATTTCGATAATCAATGGTTGACTGCTGTGGTTGGCTAGTTGCCCAGTAAACTCCCAAAACTTGTAAATTTATCGGAAATTTCTAATCTAAATAAATTTCTCGTTTGTTTTTCGTTTTTTTATTGTAAATATAGGAATTTAATTATGGTACAGTATACCCTTTTTAAATTTATTTTCAATCTATTCTGAAACAAACATTGTTATGATGACTAATGGAGTAAAAGAGATTAGATTTTACTTAAATATTTTTTTTCACAGACAGAGCAACAGATGGATTGTGCTCTAGATTTGATGCGGAGACTACCTCCTCAACAAATTGAAAAAAATTTGACAGATTTGATCGACCTAGTTCCAAGCTTGTGTGAGGATTTGTTATCATCAGTAGACCAACCCTTAAAGATTGCACAGGACCGTAGTAACGGAAAGGACTATTTACTTTGTGATTACAATAGAGATGGAGATTCCTATAGATCTCCGTGGTCAAATACTTATGACCCACCACTAGAAGATGGGTCAATGCCCTCTGAGAGATTAAGGAAGTTAGAAATAGAGGCAAATCATGCTTTTGACCAATACAGAGAAATGTATTTTGAAGGTGGGGTAAGTTCTGTCTATTTGTGGGACATGGATCATGGATTTGCTGGTAAGTTGGATAGTACTAATTTTGAGTCTATCATATAATTATTTTCAAATGAAATGTTTAACAATCAAAATTCACTTTTCAGGCGTTATATTAATTAAAAAAGCAGGTGATGGTTCCCAAAAGATTAAAGGTTGCTGGGACTCAATACATGTAGTTGAGGTATTAGAAAAGAGTTCTGGTCGTAATGCTCACTATAAGCTAACATCTACTGCCATGTTGTGGCTTCAAACAAATAAAGAGGGCAGTGGTACAATGAATCTGGGAGGAAGCTTAACTAGACAGGTATTATAGATTTTATATATAGCTCATTTATAAAATATTCAGTAATATGGAAATAGGTCTAAAACCTTGAAATAATGTATAAATCATTAAATACTCTCATAAAACATTACATATCCTTTTTCAACAAATTATAACTATTTATTTTATTTCTGCGTTTAGTTAAATCAAAATTGGTGGATATATTAGTTTAGGTCTGAAAATAAAATACCTAGCTTAAGTAGACTTAAGCTATCTAAGTATAATCTTTAACATTTTCAACTTTGTAAAATTCTAATTCTATGAATAAAATGTTTCAATTTAAAAATTATAAAGCAGTATGCAAGGTACAATTGAATATTTATTATATCTGTGTGTATAACAATACTTGTCTGTTAGTTACAAACCCACCTGGGTTTACAAAACTGCCGCAGATTTGGCGCTGACTTTTAAGGAATATGTTCATTCCTTTTTTGAAGGTTCTCAAGTCGTATTGGTTTATTTCAATTGTATAGGTTGAATTATTTAATGGATTACGAAAATTCATTATAACAATGCTTAAAAACACATTGCATATTCCAGGCTGAGCAAGACACTGCAGTAAGTGATGTAACACCACACATTGCAAATATCGGAAGAATGGTTGAGGATATGGAGAACAAAATACGAAACACGTTGAATGATATTTATTTTGGTTAGTTTTCCTTCAAGTAACTTAAATATATAATATAGATATGAGACTATCATATTTATATATCTTATATACTAAGAATGTTATGGTTTTTACTATAAAAATGCCTATAGAATCAAAGGCAATTAAATCCAAAATGCCAAATATTAAATAATCTAAAAAATCTATTTAGATAGCTATGATATTATACACACAGTGGCACAATTAGGGAACACAGTAAAAAGGTTGATTTTTAAGAGAAATTTATGTTGTACATATGTTTTTTAATTCTACTATAATAAGTTGCACTCAAACTATCTAAAATAAATGCTAAAGTAATTCACAATATTTCTTCTTGAAGAATTAAATCCAAATTGCTAAAATTAAAAATTAAACATTTTTTTCTCAAAACTTAAATGTTATTTTTTCTCAAAAAACTAAAACAAAAAATTTAATAACCAAACATATGCCACCCCATACCATCACTGACCCTCCACCATCGAACACAGTTCTAGTGAAATTTGCTTGGTTCCCGTCGTTCCCTTCGATGTCTCCACATTATTTCCCTCCCATCTACGAAATTTACGAAAAACGGCTCTTGTCACTTAACAAAACATGACTCCACACATTTGTCCTATCTCGGTGCTCCCGAGCGAATGCTTATCCTCGACTTTTGGACTTCTAACTGCTCTTTCTCTTACGTTGACGTTACGGACTTCTAAACGATATCGGATCTGAACAGGAGTTTGACGACGATTTCGCAAAGTCTGCATGAACACGAAACGGTCATCGAAGAGGCTAGTTGCCCTATTTTTGCCCTGTCCACTTCTGATGATGCGATGAATCACCGATGTCGAAACATCTAATGCGCGATTGACTGAACGATAGGTGTGCCCTTCCTTGATCATTGTTACAGGCCTAGCCTCAGACGTTGCTGGTAAACTAATGCACTAGCTGGTGCACTATTCAAATGTTAACAGTAAAATGAACCACTGTTCTCTTTCTCAACATCTTCCAAACTTCTTATCAGATTTTTCTGTGTTTTTTGTAGGTAAGACAAAAGACATAGTTAATGGTCTTCGTTCAACTGTGCCAGCCAATGTAGCACGTAAGACGGCGGCTCTACAACATGACCTAGCTGAAGCACTCCTACAGAGGCGCCAATTGAATCGTACGGATTGAGAACAAGCTAAAGGAAGTATGTTATTCTTTTACCTTAAGGTAAAAATTACTCTATTCCAAGAGGCTGGAACAGTAATTCGTAATAATAAGTAAGTTCCTATGTGATCAGATTTCTGTGCTACCTAATCAAAACATATCTGTTGCCCCAGACTAGAACCTAGGCCCTTGGTTACAACAGGAAAATACCTAAACCATTTGGCCACAGAGGCAAATTAAATCACGATTATGGCTGTGTTACCATATTTTTTTCGGGTAAGCAACATTGTGTTTCTCAAGAGTTAATTAATTAAATTTTTCAGAACAAAAGATTTTAGGTGAAGTCTAACAACGATTTTAGAAGATGGATACCTATATTCTGATGCATGATAAGTTAGCAAACTATAGAGTAATAAAATAATTATTAAGTATTAAAAAATAATTAAATTAATGCATCCAAAAAGGTGCTTTCAGATTTATAGTTATTATTTAACTCAACATTGTATTTCAGCTGAAATAATATTCTTATGTAAATAACGCAAATTAGTTTCTTTTCAATTAGTACATTACTAAAGAACATTTTACGATTTACAAGTATTCTTTATTCATCCTTTTTGTATGAAAAATAAATTAACAATTTTTAATTATAGTTTCTCCTAAGTACTACCTGCTAATCCTTATTCTAGACTCAATTATGATCATTTTAAACTGCATTTTTATTTTTAAGGAAATTATAAGTTATCCTTTTTTTGTTGCTTTTTTATTTTAGTATAATAATACTGTAAAAAACATTTATAATATTATTGTAATAGATTTAATTGGCCTCTCTAAATAAATATATATTTATCTGATTGTTTTTTTTTTCTTTGTGTATGTGGTGAATTCCTATATACATTATTATTGTCTCCTTTTTTAAAACTACCCCAATATCTGTTATAAGTAAAAAGAATGTATAGGTATATTATAAACAAATACTTTAATAAAAATCAACAGGCATCTGATATTTTTTATTTACAAAAGGTATTTACAAATTTTGTTTCGTCCAAAACCGATTCGTATTGATAGAAAGTAAATGACAATTCAAATCGTTTTTTCATGAATCTAGAATAACAGAGTACACAAACGTCATTAAGTAATAAAAGTAACAACTATGTTTTACAACTGTACACAGGTGGGCTGTTTCCATAATTTCTTTTGCATTTATAGAACATTCACATACAAATCGTCGAAAACATCAATGGACCTCACCAGACATAATCTAACAAAAAATTCTCTCAGAATTGTTCCTGTGATTAAATTAAACAAACATTACAATGCTCTTGGTTAAAATTGATATAATAAAGTAGGTATAGCTATAATAGTTTAGTCCGTCAAATCTATATACAAGTTAAGTACATAATAATGAAGTATAAATATATTATTCCCTTAACAACAATATTTACAAAGTATCTTAACAAAGAAGTTATTTAGGCAGTTACAGTTCAATAGATTGCGAGGTCGCCAAATTGTTTTTACAGTAATTCCAGTCTTCAGTAGTGGCAAGATTAACTTATATTATTCTATAATATATTTTATTTAATTACATTATTTTCAGAACAATAATTCTGCAAAATAAAAGCAGTCTAAATCTCTAAATGGCACTGCGCTCATACTTTATTGGATTTTCAAAAACAACGCTTCATTAAGCTGGATGGTATGCAGACAGCTTTGGGAGAATCTTTTCTTTGACCGCAACATCTCATTTCGTGTTTGGAATATTGTGACCATGATAAAAATCAAAAATACAATTCTCTTTGTCAATGATTAAGCAGTTAAGTTGTCAAAGAATGGTTTCACCGGCAGAATAATGGTAATGCCGTGGCTTTCTATACGATTGCTGTTGCGGCGGTCGGTATGTCGCGTATTTATGCGAATGTCTGTTCATTGTGTGAGGATGGCCTGCGTAGCAATGCATCGTAAGCGGTGCGGGAGGTGCTCCTACGGTAGGCTTAGCAATCGCAGCTTTTCTGGGACTACTAATCCTTCTCCACAGCGCTTTTAGTCGCGGTGTTGCAATCCAAACTGCCACCATAACCCCCAAGACTTGCGTCGCAAATATCCTAAATAAAAAAACCCAAAATGCCGGCCGTGGTTGTGTTGACGGCACGCTAGATGGAATAGGTCCTGCGAGCCAATTATCTCTCCAAGTGTATTCATAAATCCATGTTGCTAATATACAAGAAGAAGGAACCGCGTATAACACTGTAAAGGCTCCTAATCGTAGAACACTCTGATCCGTGTGGGGTTGAGGGTTAGTTTGGCCATTCAAAAGCGGTCCAGGTGCCGGTATTGCTGGTGGTCGGCGGAGGACGGCTCTCAATCCCGAAGCCAGGAACACAGTGCCGAGAAGCAAACAAATTGCTTCAGGAATAATTACCAATGCGAGGAGAGATTGGTTAGACTGATTTCCAACAAAACACGTACCTGTAATAGAAAGTAAAAAAATTAAGTCAAATTATATAAAAAACTTGAAGCGGATACCGATTCTTCTCGCGGGTTGAATAACATTCCGATTTCCAATAAAGCCGCTCTCAAAGCGGACACCTACACAAACACACGGCGAGAAAAGGCTGCATTAATAAGGCAGCGGTTAAAAGGGCCGATTTAAAATTGAAATACGAGCGAGCGAAAAGGAAAGGTGTCGTATTTAACGGCTCAAATAATGGCCACGCATTTCTTTGAACGCTATGGATAATGTAGTAATAATAAAAAGAAATAAACAATATTCTCGCAGCATTATTGAAACTGCAATGTGCCTGAGAATCAGACGAGTGAATAAAAGGAGAACAATGCGCCACAATATTTTTAAATAGAGCGTTCATATATACATTTTTGTATATACACAAGATCGGCAAACTACTGAGACAGAATACAAAAATATATGTAAGCATTCGTCTTTATTTGATTGTAGTACAAAGCTAATGTAATGCTTACTTTAATTTATCAGTCGGCACTTTTTACTATTAGGACTTTTGTTATCTTTAGTATAAACAGAGATTATAATGTGGTAGAAAAGCATATTTTAGACACCGGGTGGATTATTCATGTAACTTTATAGTTAGCAAGACTCATATAGGTACAGCAGGACCTGGTATATTCATTTTTTATTATAATTTACACATTCTAATAGATATTTACTAAGAATAAGCAGAGAGAGGGTTTAGAAAGGAATCAAAGCGTAAGTCATTTGGTTTCATTGAGCGCGTATACGTAGATGAACCAAATACAATAGGCGTTTTCACAAAACACGTGAATGGGAACGCATGAAAGCCGTACTCAGGATTGATCCCTTTGAAGATGCCGCCAATCAAAGGAGAATTAAACCGCGAATCGCCACCGTTGGTGCTCTGTTACGGATGTGTATTAGAATAATAATGATTCGGTTCGGGCGAGTACGTTTTCCGTTCAACGAAGTAAACGTACAATTACTTACTTTTATGGCATGTTCTGGTTACACTGTTGAGAAGTTATAATGCCACATTTAACAAGATAAGGTCACCTATTATTTAGGTCACCTTAGTGCTATATTATTGACCAGTGTTTCCCAACCTGTGTTTCGCGGACTGAATGAGGGTCCGCAGTGACATCTTTAGATCGTATGATCTATACATAAATGCTAATAATAACAAAATGAATACCTCATTTCTTTCTATTTATTTTATTAAGGTCCGTGACTGGTAGGTTGGGAATCGTTGGTATAGATACATTGTTTTTTATAGTACAATACACATTATGTATGTTAAATTCAGAAGGGACAGATACTTCTGCGTATGTTTTACTTATCATTTTGTTTTGTTGAACCAAAATCAGTTTTTCCATAGAATTCAAACCCGGTATTCGGTTCCATAAAAAGGAAGGCAGTGCACTGAAGGAATAACTTAAAAAATATTACCCTTATAATGATTTGGAAAATGTTGATGACTTATTACAATAATGCGCAAAATATTGGAATAGTTACCAGTTAATTCGTCAGCGTCTACATCTCTAGTGACCAACACGGCTGCGGCCAACGCTGCTGGGACTCCCCAAGCCGCCAATTGTAGCAATGACGAGTGCCTGTCATTCCGAGCTGTTGCGGGTGTGGTCGCCGGCCGCAACACACTGGCTCTCCAAGCTCCTGCTACCACTACCCACCTGGAAAATATATAGTCTTGCTCAGTATAAATAATAATTTTAAATACCTCCGATAGATTTAATTAATTAAATTATAAAATAAGGTTTTTTATTTGTAAAAAGCAATCACTCAATTTTTTTATTTATATAAACGGTGGAAAACCTGAAGGGTAAGCGGTCCTCCGCTCATTCGCTCATTCCCTTCGGACTTTAGAAATCAATCTCAATTACTAAACAACTTACGTTTTAGTTTCAAAATTATTGGAAATGATAAAATAAAATATTCTGAACAATTTTGTTAACCTTTAAGCTAAGATAGTGAAATAAAAAACTTTGGGGTCTAAATAACCAGCTGGATCGACAGGTGGCCAATCATACCATAAGAGGTAAAATTGTTAATAATTTCTCAAGATAACATGTTTGGGAAAGAAATCGTAATGAACATCTTCATTTATTTTGTAATTTAAATGTTAGGAATAAATTTGTATTTATATTTGTCCGAGATGAATGGATATTATAAATTAAAAAATACAAAATTGTTTTAATAATTCCTTTGAAACTTATCAAAATAATGATATAATTATACATGAATATTATTTCAATTGATTATCATGAAATTTAGATTCGCGGGAGTTGGACTAATCACAGCTCATTAAATAGATACACTTCCCTATACAGCTAAATAACATTTTCTATAATTCCTTTTCTTGTGTGTGCTTTCATGCGGTTGAAGCTACCGGTATTTTCTCAACATGCCCGATGAGTATTTAAACAGTTGATGGCTCTTTGAAACTTGTTCATAGTTATGCATGAAAATTCTCATGTACATATAAGCTCATACTATCAAGTTCAACGTTACTACTAACTAGTAACCATTACACTAACCGGAATTGACGTTCTAGTCACATTATATTTGTACAATTTCGTTGTTTACTATAGTAAACACATTTTTATCAGTCAAAATTATGGCAGCCAAAGCTCGTTCTACATTCTTTTGTTTATATTTCCAAAGCTGTTTTTCTTAAAGAGGCATTGGACTTCATGTAATTTATAATCTTAGTCAACCCCTACCCATTAAAAGCTGTGTGACAAGAAAAGGTGTCGGCTTGATTCTGTCTTTAGCGAGTATCCAACATATCATGAGCTCAGAATCTTAGATGCAGATCTGATGAAGTGAACATTCCTTAGGATAAAGTTATGCTGGTTAAAGGACACGGCAGTGGCTTGTCGCTAGCACTTGAACAAATAACGTCTTGTATTTGAACAGTGCCGAAAGTGGCGATAGTCCAAACACTGGATGTTTGTTCTACCGCTTGCTGGCCTATTTGATCCGGCAACCGCCGCTAGCAGTGTTGACAGCATTTACTAATATTTGTATCATTTGCATTGTGATAATTAGACTCTCGTTGAGCGGCGTTTTTAACGATGTCTCTGGTAAGTTTAGAACTGTTCATAAATCATAAATAGGCTTAGGATGTATATTATCCACACCACATCCGTGGAAAAAACATGTTGAAGCATATGCGGACGCACTTGTTGGATTAACTCGACCGAAGTGATACCACGGGCTCACAGAATAGTCAACGTGAAATGGTACTGGTTGTACTTGAAACAGTACTTCTACTGTGTTTCGATAAGTAAATGAGGAAATCGGAGGCTTTTAAAATGGCGCATATGTGGCGTAAAAATCCGGCAACACATTTAATGCGCGGATCGGTGGCACGGTTGTCCACGAGCACCAGTATTCTCTTACCATATAGAAGATCCCTCTGACATTAAAAAACTCCTGTAAATACTTTTGAATCTTTAAGTTTACCATTTAAAAAATACAAACAGATCAAGCTGCTAAGTACTTACAACATACCGTGAGCAAGATATGCAAATGTTATTACATCGAGGTGCGAACCGACTGAATGCTTTTATCGATTTGTTTTTTCTTATTTCAGCGGCGTCATGCCGTGCACCAAGTGGCCGTTAAGCGATAATGCTATCGGACGGGAACGATTGGATTCACGCTATGAAATTATATTTTCAAAAGTCTATATTACCTTAGAAATGTTATAAAATAACTTTCCGTTATGACATTTGTGTTTCTTATCAGATATTATTAATAAGAAATAACTTCCTACTTCCTAGTACTTAGTAGAAAACACTACACACATTTACTACACAATACATTTTATTCTTTGAACATTAGTATACAATTTGTATATTAAGGTTTTAAGGTATATTTATAAGGTTACATTTATAAATTTTATATTTATATAACAATAATAAGTAAAAATTGTAAATTATAAAGTTTAAAAATTTTTTTATGGGTATTTAAGTTGGTACTATCTTACCTACTTTTTAGTTCTTTCTTTTAGACGTATTACTGTGTATTGTAAGTAAATAATTGATAATATATTAGAGCGATTTAGTGTATGCAATACTTTAATTTTTTATGATGTAAGTAATTAAACAACTAAAGGTTGTTGTACTACTTGTTTCAATTTTGAATTTTTGAAATATTTTAAATTTTAATATCAAGAATAAGAACAAATAAGAATTACCATATAGAAATCCTCGCGAAGAGCAAGTACCTAATATTGTTTTGAATATATGTACATACAATTATAGGTATAAGTACACCTGTAACTGTGTAAGTACACCTATACTTACACCTATAATTGTATGTACATATATTCAAAACATACAACAATAATACAATTTGTTTATAAGTACTTATAAACAAATTGTAATTGTTATATGTTTATAAGTACTTACTTATAAACAAATTGTATGTAATGGGGTTTAGTAGGCTGCGATTTTACGAGCCCACACACATAATCCTATTATTTGTTTTTATTTAGAAATGTTCGGGCATCGTAAATGTTGACATGATATATGTATTATATCAGTTAAGAGTTAAGTTTTTACTTGTTAACCGAACATGACGACGAATAAAAACAGATTTATATATAATACAACGTATGTCAAGGAGATACCTCCAGCTAACATAGAATTAAGATCTCTTTTATTTAGGTTTTTTATTTCATTTATTATGTTTATAAGAATTTATTTAATATTTACTATACATATACCTTGTAGGAACAGTTATAAAAACTATAATGTTTTTCATTAAATTATATTTCAACAAAAAAACAAAACATTGAAATGAAACTTTTTAAATTAATAAAAGTCAATCAGAGATATCTAAATCCTTCGAAATAACGAGACTTGTTAAGGAATCGCGAGGCTATTTCTGGAACTCATAAAATCGATTACATACCCGTTTCGGGTACGACTTAAGGCGTCTGCAGCGCGCGCTCACTAAACAGGATGCACTATTTCTGTTATATGCTTTGACAGAGATCTGTTCACGATATTAATGTGCTGATTCTATATGTAGGCGTTATAAAACGGAAATAAAACACATTACGAGCAGTTTAAAAATGATCTAAAAGATTTAGTAGGTATGCCGTATATACAACATATACAGGAAATAGTTGTATAAAACCGATTTATGTGTATTGCGACTGTATATTTTGTAGAATCTTATGCTATGCTTGCCCTAGCGTAGTCATGCGGTACTTTAGACAGCAGTACTTGTCTTGTCGTAGTCTTAGCTGACTTTCTTTATTCACTCAATATTAATATAATTTCAGTAAATTTGTGATTAAAGTGTATTATTCACTGGCAAACCTAACCGTTTTAAATGTTTACAGTATTGGAATGTATTCGATCAGCGAGTCAATCAATACCTTGTTAGATTAATGCATTTTATAAGAAAGTAAATCAGATGTCTAGATGAATAAATTACCAAACGCACACAAGAGTGGCTTTTCTTATGCTATACCTGTTTCAGACTTCGGGATACTTTCCTCTTTAAAGCTTTGAGATATGGCATTATACACTTTGTATGTAAATGGAATGCACATCGATTATAGCTGTCCCACCTTGTTTAATTTACACGGTGAGTTATTAATGTTGATTTATTCTCCTTGTCAATTTGAGAATACCGAGAGCAATCCTCGTTCGTAAAACTAATTACAGCTGTCAACGTGAATCATAGCTCTTGTTATTCCAAAAATAAGAAACGGCCGTCCATTTAATTCAGAAAGCGTGTGATTACTATTAACATTTCACAGACTTCACAAGAAAGATAATTTTAACTTAAAAGATTTTATAAGTTATTGCAAATTTGATTGCCTTGTAGTTTACAAAATCAATAAAAAGCATATATATTTTGTTTATACATAACAAGACACAGTAGCAGATTTATCAGAGCTGAATTTAATTGCTAATCAATAAATTGTGTTCATATAAAAAGATAGCAATTATAGCTAGACTAAATTAGCTACATCCTTCGTTCATTTTTAATTACTTTTCTATAATTGATCTGAACTTATAAATATTGATCGACGTTAAAGACGTTGTTGGCATTACTAATGAGAACCAGTTGCACCACATATAATGAATAACTATACGTTGTCTACGTCCCTATACGGTTAGTTTACCTTTTTTGGTGTGTTTTTGTTAAATGTAGGGACTTTGCTTTTATTAAAGACAATTAATTTACAATATTTATGATTGAAAATTACTGCCTTGTTAAATAACTAATCATTACGTCTACACTATATAAAATAAGCTTCTATAAGGGAAACAGTATTAATTACATTTGTCTAAAAAAATTAAAACCTACATAACTTTATTTCGATAATTTACATTTCTCATTCTCGAGGCTATTCCACGGGTGAGTTAAAAGAAAACTGTATATGTGTAAGTAAAATAAATTAAACTTCCTAATTTTGAAACTATTAACATAATTGTGGACTGAGCTAACTGAAAATTATGCGTTCTGCATACAAAATACTTATAATTAACATTTTACTTCTTGCCCTAAAGCCGCGCGCCACTTAGTTAAACTACTGAAGAATTTTAAATACCTGTCAAGTTAGTTTGTCAGCAATGGTTAATTACGTATTGGTTTATCTTTATTTTAAATATAAAAGTAATTTTCTCGACAATTTCTTGCTAACCGTTCATTATAGTTTGTAAATAAGGAAAACATGTATATATTGAAAGAAAAAGGAAATCTTAATCAAATGATATCACCTCTGCAGCTTCGATTTTGACATAACGAGTCGTCGTAATTTCCTAATAGAAGAAATAACTTCAAAATGTCGCACGACAAGCGATTGTGAGTGATGAGTTATGACTATAGCCGTTAGAGGTTAGTACCGATAATTTCAATTTCGATTCTGAAAGCCATTTCTGTCTCATCAAATCTATTACATGGAATAACGATTTATCTATAAAGCTGCATGCATACTAGGAATTGACTTTCTACAAAACATATGCCTCCTTTAGGCCTCCGCTTACCATCAGGTTTAATATTTAAATACACTTAAATTAAAATTACAACCGAGAAGAAAGTAACATCATAATATTTTATAAATATATTTATTACAATACGAACTTACTGACTCACGGGGGATTATCATAAAATTTTCATGTCCAATGCATTGCATTAAAATTGACAAACATTGTATGTATTGTAATATTTTTACAAGTTGTCTTATGTCTTTCATAAGATATCGAGTGACCTTATTCAATTAATCTTATCAGATTATCAGTATCGGAAGTTCCTTTTTATTCTCGACCGTAGTAGCAATATTAATCACTTATATCTTATCGATTTCGTAAATATAAATAACAAAGATTATGTCAGCCAACAATCAGAATCACACCCGTGGAGAGCCATGCTGAAGCATATGCTGACGCACAAATTGGGCCGGCTTGACGTTGGTGTTTTGCAGAGTGAGGTTATCGGAGGCCCTTAAAATTCCTTAAGCGGCGTAAAAAGTTGTCAACACAACCAATGTGTGGACTTTGGCGCGTTTGTTCATGGGCGGCGGTGTTATCTTACCATATAGGACACCCACCTGCTCCGTGGTCCGATATAGAATAAAAAAAATCGACATAAATGCTAAATCTTCAATTTCGCATCGATGATGATTTTTATTTCGAATATTAATGGCAAACATAATAATAAAAAATAATAATAGCATGACGTTTTTAGTGTGGAGATGCCTTTAAGTTTTGATTTGAAATAAAAATTGTTTATGACGTGGGCGTTAGAACCGAGGCTTAGTAATGGGCCTCATCCATTCTAACGGGATTTACTGTCCACTGATTATAACAAACTGATCGATGGCTTGAAATCTAAATACTTAAAGAAACGTCGTGTATAAACAAATTTAAAAATAATTCAATTTACCTACTTTCTTAAATAAGTTCTGTCACAAGCTTATTATTTGTAGAAAAACAATTGCGCTTGCAAATAAATGCTACTAGGTATTTACTATTGAGCATTGCTTAAAAGTATGTATACATTTTATCCATGTTAAATGGCAATGTTATTTTGAGAGCCTCGTAGCTAAGTGGTTTAATAGGTCTACCACGAAACGAGAGGTATTGGGTTCGAATCCCGGTCCCGACAATTAAAAATTAAAATTTATTCGGTCACTGGAAGGGAGTGACAGTGGCTGGGCGAATGTCTTAATACTGTTACACCCGTGGAAGAGCTATGCTGAAGCATATGCGGACACACTAGACACGCGGCTAGTCCGAAGTGATACCACGTACTCACAGAATGCTCAGCGTGTAACGGTACTTGTACTGTGTTTCAGTGAGCGAATGAGTATGGAATGGAATGGAATACGCGGACTGTGGCGCGGTTGTCCATGGGCAGCGGTGTTCTCTTACCATATAGGAGACCCGCCTGCTCCGTTGACCGCTATACTATAAAAAAGATATTTAACTATTTTATACAACGCGTAATTTTGTTAAAATTGTACGGGTTTATCGAACAAACAAAAACGATTGCTAACAACTAACAAGGTAAACAGTGAATCGATTTCAAAGAAATGCTTTTTTCACGCTATAGACCAGTTTGTTGGCTTGCATCAAGACTTACTTTTACGACTTCGTGCGAACTCATCGATATTCAACTACATAGCTATAGGGACCTGGGAATGAACTTGTTCTTATTACTCTCTTACTTTCTCTTATTTCTTTGTGTATTATTTGAAAAATTATTGTAATAATAATGTTTTATTTAAAAGAATATTATTACTATGTACCGACCTATGAGATATTTTTTTCTACAAATTCTTGACATCGTATCTTGTTAACTTTTAACGAGCCGACCTTGCTCCGTACCTTGAAAAGAGATAGCGTAGCTTCTCCTGTTGTGAATCCACGAGAAAGAAAAAGACAGTATATCGTATGGTCAACAATGAACTTACTAACGAGAGGTATCCAATTAGAAAGATCCTAAACACCAACGGAGCCAGTTAAATTATAAACTCTATTTTATTTATTTAGAAATTAATTTTGATCAAACAATAATTGCGATAGTTATATTTTATTGATGTGATTAACAAGAATGACTCAGGCGTATAACATAAGTTTGCTGTGCTAATATAAAGCTTCTTGCAGCGATATAAGAGATGTTTATGGTTCGGTAATATTTTACACTTTATGGCTCATAGCGTTTTAGATTTATTAAAATTAAATTTTGTTGATCATACTGGCAGCTTGGCATAGATATAGCATCGTAAACAGAAATTCTTAAGTTTTTTTTGGTATTTTCAATTTAGATAACTTGTCAGTTTGGCTAATCTTATCAGATTATATTTATTTTGGAAATATCCAAAGCTCTTTATTTACAACCAAGATAAATGACACTTTTATGGCTTACAGTCTATTATAATTAATAATATACAAACTTATCTGCCTTGACAAACTGGCGTCAATAAGTTGATGAAAATAGTAAACGTGGCGTCGTTTGAAATTTTAAAAATAGAACACAGAACAGAACACTATTCCATTCTCCGAATACACAAGAAAGGTTCGATGCACTTTAAACCTTCTATATTCTAGACTTTCTACAGGTTTTATCGTTTCATTAGATGATGTCGACTTTATAAGGACATATTAGGGCTACCTTATTTCTCTTCAGGTTTCTGTAGTCATGGAATTAAAAGAAAACAGTCACGCTGATACACTTAATACGGATAGTAAATAAGTTTACCTACGCCATGAAACCTCTTTTATTTACCGGCTGTGATCACCCGTCATCCTACTAACGAGCAACATTTTAGACACACAACCAAAGCTCCAATACATATTCTAATGGGTGATTAAGCCTTTGAAGCCGCCGCTCAGCAAAACAGTTCAAAGTAACCGACAATCGACTTTTTCTCCACTATTGATCTCATATTTTATGGCTCTACGTAATTAAATTTTCAAGTTACGGCTATAACAAGCTTTCTGTTCATGCCTTGATATAAATACGCACGTATAAATATTATAAGTCGATTCCACTCCGTTTGTGGTTTATTTTAATTTGGCTAAATTGATTGTATACATACGATGTTATTGACAACGCTTAGCACTTTTTACCAATTACGTTCTAACACGTCAACTTTCATAACAGCGTTAAAATTAGTCTGTCCGCTCAGGAAATGCGATGCCACAGAAGTCGAATAGATAAAATACCTCTTTAATGGGTGAAAACACCTTTTTAATTCAATAATAGAGTATAATTACTATCCTATCAAATTTGTTAAAATGTACATTGAGAAATGCTAATTATTGATTTCTTAATGGTTAATGATTTAAAAATTTTAACAGTGTTCGTAAACTTTTCCTTGTTTTCCATTTGTTTTTTTGGATATGGTGGCAAACGAGCAGGAGAATCGAGCAGGACTCCGCCCATAGACACACTAGCTCTTACAGAGCCGCGGGATGTATGCTCTTTTCTTGAAGGTCCTCAAGTCGTATTGGTATGGAAGTAAATCTGCTGGCAGTTGATTCTACGGAGTGGTAGTGCGCGGCACTAAATTCCTAATTCCTTTCGTTATTTTAATGTAATACTTTTATTGATGGTCCAAACTTTATCCTTTATTAAATTTGTATTTGTGTGTGTTTGATGGGCACTGAAAACCGGGGCTCGGCTACTTGCGGTAGTGCGAACGAACGCTACCCGTTTTAAAACTTACCTTTACATAATTTTTTATATACTAATTTTTATTTTTTATTGTCGATTTGATGTTCTTGTATAATTTATAAATAAATGCGTTAAAGCAGTCTTGAAAACAAAAAAAATATTAATTTAAATTTAAAAGTATGTAATTTCAAGCCAGCCTTCAAACTATGTTAAGTATCTCGTTACAATGAGATTTATGATCGTTTAGACTTTAGATATTAGTTACTTTACATACAATTGGCTATTATTTGGTCGGCATAAACGGGTTATTGTTGGAAGTCGTGAGATGATTATCCTATGTTGATTGCGCTTGCCTTATATGAAAACTTGTTATTTTCTGATATTGTCTGAGGCGATTACTTAGTTACAATTATATATACTTAGAAAAAGCTGTTGAACTTAATTTAATAAACTTTCCTCTTATCTAGTCGGTATTTAAACGGTCGGGTTTCCTTCAAAATTAATATAATAATTCAGTTTAACTTATATCAAGTTGTGCTTACTATCCAACTTAATATTTAACAAGTATAATTAATTATTCAAGTAAAGCCAATAATATGTAATTACTGCAAGTAGTAGTGTACGTCTCTATATCCGAATCGTAACGTACGGCATAAATATCTCACAGCAATAAAATCATTTCTAAACGTACATTTAGCATCCCTCCTCTTTTTATAGCCTGTCGAAGAAGAGGAAAGGGGATGGCGATAGCAATAAAAATATAGATAGTAGGATCCCGTAGCGCAGACATGTGCATCTGCTTAAGAAAGTGTGGTAAGAACGCGGCGTGCATGGAGCCGATACAGAACGATTAACAAAAAAGTTCAATGACAAAGTTTTGTTTCAAATGTAGGTATCCTAAACAAGCCAATATTTTACAAAATATTTGTTATTCATATTCCATTCATGTTTTATAAATAAAAGAACAGACGGAAAAAAAACATTAAATCATACACGTGTCTAAATATTTCTCTGTTCTGTGCACCAAACATTTCGATTTTGGTACCGTGTTTAAATCACAGCCGTCGGGATTTCTGCTTACGATCAATAAATCAATAAATAAATGTGGACGGCTATCCGGCCTTTCGACGTTAATGGAATCACTGTTTGTTTAGGACCTTCGCTCACCAAAGTTTGCTATTAAACGGGAGCTTTTGGAGAGAATGTAGAAATATATCTTTGTAGAAAATATAGTTATAATAGTTAGAATACATAATACCTTAATAGTTATAATAAATTTTTCTTGCTATTTCCTACTCTTGCTATTTAAAATACAGCCATTCTACAAAAATATATCTTCCTGTCAGGTAAATATTTTCAGATTGATTCAAAAGATTTTGATTTTATTCATTATAATCAGTTTTTTATTTACATTAATCCAAATATTTAAGGTGTAATAAGGAAGAATTACATTTAATCAAATACAGACGATTAGTCATCAACTATCTACATTCGTTCAGTTTATGTAAAATATCTGAAACTGATTTAATACACGTGTACCTATTACCAACCAAAACATTATATCAAATATCAAGTTTAATTTTAACATACACTAAAACCAAAAACAGGGAATAGTAAGTTATAAATTATGCTTTTTCATTGGCAATTTGGTCTCGTCCGTGGGGGCAAAAAACCTACCTGCTATTCCAAGCTTACAATGCCTCCCTCGAAATTTATTTAGCTTTAGTTTTAAGTGTCGTTTTCGGAGTTCTGACAACATGAATAATTCCATTTGAACTAACAAAGGGCCCTGCTGCTTTCCAAGAACACCGCTGAGTTCGCTGTGTTAGAACTATGACCGACAAGTTAAAATAGACTTCTGGAATGATTAACTTGAAACAAAGCAATTTCAATGAATAAATAAAATGTATATCTTATCAGTGCAATGTTTTAAAGTGCCATGTGCGACAACTATATAAAACCTTATTTCTATTTTATCTATTGGATCTACAGATATTCTAGACAAAAAATAAAATAGTATTGTATACCTAATAAATCCATTCTGTTGTTTTCAATATAGAGTAAGAACTCAGTTATTACGGTAAACATACGAAACTAATTGCTAGTTTTTAATCTCGTTTACAAAGAAACTGTTACCATGACCGCGCACATAGAAATTATAGTCTATTTGAAATCTCTTCTCGAGAATTGCGTTTCTCAATGGGCGGAGTGTACCTTAATTATATGCCTTTCCATCATCCAAAACCAACAAACAAGGTATTTTAAGACAGGCCACCCAAAACGTGTATTATTTCTGAAAGAGTAGGAACCTATACTGAACAGCTTGTAAGTAATTATTTTATCTTGGAATACACGAAGCAGTTACAGTTCACCTTGATACCATAAAAATAAATTTATGATGCTATTTGAGATGTACTTTGTAAATTTATATAAGAACACAAATTCAGTAAATTTTATAATCTATACTATTAGTTAGTTTGTGTGTTAGAGACGTGATCTGAATCTTCTGAACTGATCTTAAAAGTTATTTCAACAATTAGTAAGATACAATATTTGTGAGTAATATGAGGCTAAATATCTATAAACCTGAAAAATGAAAAGGCTGATATGTGATAGTCGGATTTACATAATCGAAGAAAAACGGTAAACGGTAATGTTTTTCCGTGAGTTGCCATTACGAAGGAGGATATTAAGTTTTATAGAAAAGTAGTATAGTTTGATTTTTTTTATATAACATCGATGGCAAACGAGCAGGAGGCTCACCCAGGGCAAGCGATCCTCCGCACATGGACATCCCTAGCCCTTGCAGAACCGCGGTTGCCTTGTCGGCCTTTAAGGAATGTGTACGCTCTTTTCTTGAAGGTCTCCAAGTCATATTGGTTTGTAAACATCCCTGCTGGCAGTTGATTCCACAGAGAGATGGTGCGCGGCACAAAATACTTTAAAAAACGCTCAGTTGTGGAGCGACAAACATCGAGGTGAAAGCCTAAAAAATACTTAGCGACATCATAAATCAAACTTTATATCATCCCTATGGCAAAACAATGATTGTCGGGTCAGCTAGTGAGGCTAATTTGGTTTTATGATGAATTTACAAAAATCAATAAATATTTTCATAACTTATCTAATAATAATATCCAATGTCATATTTTCAAACTTATAAATCACAAACTTTAGAAACAGTTTCATAACTAATTTGAATTTATATTACTTTTGTTTTTTAACTGACATAGTATTCAATTTTTAATAAGTAACAACATTATATAAGAATAAAATCGTTTAATTTTTTTTAGATATCGACGTTTAAGAATATCAAAGTGAAACTTAATTAAATTTGACAATAAAGAAGTCTGTAATAGATTAACTTTTTTACCTAGTACATTCTGATGTTTTTAACAGAATATCATGAAAGCAATAATTTTATTCTTATCAACCACAGTTCCAGGGAGTCTTCGCGTCTTTTTCAAACCTGTAAACCTGTGTTTATCTCTATAAAGTATTGGAACATATCGGTATTAAAAGTGATAATTTTTTTATTAGTATAGCGAAGAACGGAGCAGATGGATCTACTGTATGGTAAGAGAACAGCGCCGCTCATTGACAACCGTGCCACAGTCCGCGCATTAGTGTGTTGCTGGCTTTTTACGCCATTCAAGTGGAATTTTATAGAGCCTCCGATATCCTCATTCACTCATCGAAACAGTACAAGTACCGTTTGTCGTTGAGTATTCTGTGAGCCACAAGGTGGACAGACAACCTTATACAGGTCGCCTTCGACAGGTATTCATGGAGGTCCAAGGGGGAGGCCTATGTCCAGCAGTGGACGTTTTACGGCTGAAATGTTGATGATGATGATGATTCTGTGAGCCCGTGGTACACTTCGGACGAGCCGGTCCAATTGCTGCGTCCACATATTCTATATAATATGAGGAAAATAGTGGCTCAACTCGAATGATAATCACAACTTATGTTAACACGCTTATTACTTCTTCGCACCTCATAAACGGAACTGACACGAATGCTACTACTATCAAGTAAAGTTTTATATTGATTCGGCTTTACCTTTCATTGTTCGCAATATGAAAAATATAATTTTTAAATTTTGTTAAAAAATATCGCCTTTTTATATAAGATGACATTTATTTTATCATTTTTTAGAATTTTAAGGTCAGTTACATTGTTTTTTATAGTTCTTCAAAATATTTAAAAGTTAAATATGTATTTCAAAGCTTATACGGAAAGCGACAGCTTATATTTCAAGTTCAAAGTCTCGATCGTGGGCGAACAATACGAGATAATATCGGGGCGTCTACGACTGGGGTGTACCTGTAGGTAAGGTATCTCGTCCGTGGATCGCGGTTAACAAGCCTCCTTTGTACTGTTCTTAAGCGCATTCTGTTATAATACCTAATTTTATTACTAATCCAAAGTTAGTTATAAGATTTATACCACTAACTGCTGATGGAATTCCGTGTTGATTCGTACATGATTCTAAAAATATCCCGCGGTTTTCTTACATTTAAACTGCATTAAAGACCGAGCGTTTTATTTAGCGTGACCTACCCCAAGCTACATTTCACGACCGGTGGAGCCAAACAGATTCCAAGTGCGTAATGGGATCATAGACGGGACCGACTGCGACCACCATAAGAGATATAACTCGATTCCTTTATGTCCTATGATATATAGCATAGCATAACTGGTGATAATATTGCATTTATTTTTGTTTGATAACTTATAAACATTAAAGAAATGTAATATATTCTTAAGTAATGATAGTTTTTCTAAATATTAGGCTTATTCAAATATTTTCATATGACAGATCGTATAGAAAATTTTAGTACTTATGTTGTCATCGTCAAATCAACTTAAATTATTCATCATCATCGTCATTTCACCGTAAGACGTCCACTGCTGGACATATAGACCTCCCCCTTGGACTTCCATAAATACCTGTCGGAGGCGACCTGCATCCACCGTTTTCCGGCGACCTTTATCAGGTCGTCTGTCCACCTTGTGGGTGCACGTCCCACGCTGCGTTTGCCGGTCCGTGGTCTCCACTCTAACACTTTTCGCCCCATCGGCCATCCGCTCTAATTGCGATGTTGCCTGCCCATTGCCACTTCAGCTTGCTAATTCGGCGGGCTATGTCGGTTACTTTAGTTCGTCTACGGATCTCCTCATTTCTGATTCGATCACGTAGCGAAACTCTGAGCATAGCCCTTTCCATAGCTCGCTGAGCGACTCTGAGCTTTGAGATGAGGCTGATGGTGAGAGACACGTCCCCGCACCATAAGTCATCACTGGTAACACACACTGGTTAAAGACCTTCGTCTTAAGGCACTGAGGTATGTCGGACGAAGACACTACTATACTCCCTACTGCATAAATTTACATACTATCAAGAATTATGATATTACGTGGATAGATTTGACTTTGAATCCTAGGAAACAATTGTTTACTGTAGGAATACAGAAATTCACTTACCAATTGTGGTGGGTGTTGGGGAAAATAAATGTGCAAGTAAGTACAAAGACATGTTCTCCTAGCAAGGTCTAAGAAAATAAAACACTCAATGAAATTTCGAAAACAATATCAAATTTAATACATAAATAATATTTATGTAGGTACTTCTACATAGAAGTTTTTCTATATATTTACATTTAACACATATTTTTGCTAACCTAATAGTACATTTAATTTACATTTATACCAACTAATGAAACGAAAAAAATAAAAATCAACAAAGTGATTGAAACAATATTAAAAAAAATGCCAACACTAAACATGGGACAAAATAAATTATGTGAAAACGCGCTTTTAACGGGTTAAAGAAATACATAACTAACCATGAGTTAGGACACTGGTCAATACACTCATACGTACTTGTTCTAAACAAAACCAACTACCGAGAAGTTTGAACTAAGGAATAACAAAGCGATGCCGCGGGTACAACTTGAAATCTCTCCGCCAATTATATCATCCATTGCTATCATAAGAAAGCCGCATATAATACTACGTATTTCTATCGCTATTTTGATGAAATTACGATGCCACTATGACATGCATCAAATCACATATAAATATTTTTAATTTTGCCTCATATTTCACAATCAAGCATAAAACTTTTATTTATCGCATATGGTAACTTATTTGGCTGTTTTCAAAGAACACAAAAAGAATGACCTTCCTATTTGATTGTACATCCTATAAAGCCTAAAATTATCTAATTGACCGTATGGATTGACATATAACGTCGAATAAACACATATATAATTACACAATATATCAACAACCATAATAATAAAACTAATGTCCTAATTCTAGTGTTCATAGTCTAGTCATCCCAACAATGAACCCCTAAAATTCATTTGGCAGATGTTACCTCAGTTTTGGTGCGATTTTAATGTTGAACATTGGTAAACCGCACACATGACTTTAAGTCTGGGTGAATATATTTCCTATATTTACAATAAAGTATAAAAAAACACGTACACATTAAACGACATGTGTCATTAATTTTTGTACGTTTGGGTTAGAGAATAACTTGTATAAAAATGCGCTATACATCTCTATAGCACCAATGTCAGCCGTGTATAAAGTAACTGGTATTCGTAAATAAAGAAGGTAACAAAATTGTTGTTCGTCTTAACTATAGCAAAATTGGCAATTGAAATGGTGCTGGAATTGACGTGAATATACAAAATTGACTACAGTTTAGTTTTTTAAATGAACACTTATTGGCTAAATTAATTCACATTACAGTGAGGTTATTCATTATTTCAACCCCTTCATACTTCATACGCCCCAAATGATTGAGTGGCAGGTTCAATCTTCATAAATAACGAATTTTTATTGTTTGCCAACTTTAGTTCAGAGTGACCCAATAATCTGATCAAAATTAATTAAGATTACAATATCTTCAAAAAAAATGTTAACACAATTTTAAATGTATCAGCTGTTGATACTGCCACTGTTATAATTTTGAAAGTAATTTAAGTCTTGATTTTGTTCGTTTTTTTTAATAACACCATGTCAAATATTACTTATATAAGTTGCTTTGAAAACCAAACTTCAATAATATGAGATTGATCTGTACAAACCCTGATAAGGTGTTAAAATACATACAATATAATTTATAAAATAACTATAAGCATTTAAGGAAATGTTAAGTTAAAGATTTGACTCATCAAATTACGCAGTAGTTGTATGTATTATATATAGTACAGCAGATCTTATATTATTGAGCCATGATTTGTAAGGAACCGTGTCGGTTATCTTAATAATTACAACTTATGAATTATCGGGACTAGAGATCTGACTATTTTAAATAAATAGACCTTTTAAGCTGTTCATTGTTAAACCACCAAGAAAAATGTCGTCAGCTATCTCGAAAAAAGTACTTACGTGATCGTAAGAAATTATCACAATATTTCTTTTAATGTCCCAATAGCACACAATTTTTTTAATATGATAATCGTTTTCTGAGACCCATAGCTAAATATCCTGTAGCAACCAAAAATCTACTAACATTTAGTTATAAGATAATGCTTAGTCAATTTTATATTTATCTCTAAAATTAACTATTGTTTGCTTCATATTTGGTTAAAATGGCCATTCCGTTCCTTGTAAAGCTTTTGTGTTTACCTACTTACGTAAATTATAAGTCAATATTAAATTGGTTTAAGCTATGAGTGTGGAATTTATAAAACATTTACCACAGATTATGAGCAAGCATCATGAAAAAATTACACAATTCTGAAGTCATTGTAGTGACGATTACAAAGACACATTTAATTGTACAAACTCTTTAAACACCGGTACCGAAAGTACCTATTTGTACATTAATTTATTTTTAAATAATAAATTAATGTCTCCGATCCATTCAAATATACTTGAACAAATACAATTCTAAATTAGACCTAATGCCGGAAGTCTGAACTGTTTTTCAATTACGAATTTTTAAATTTCTAAGTTTAAGCTTGATTCAAAGTGGAATCAGAAATACACTAAATAAAGCAATGCGAGGTCAATTAATTAATTACATCGAGGTAATCATTAAGGATGTTAAAATTAATTAATATTTTCAATTTGGCTTATATTACTATATAATTCTAATTGAAGAATATGGGAAGTTGGTCGTTCTTGATGAAGACATACGTACAAAGGGGTACCGCGTGTACAAATAATAACAATTACTGTTTCAACATTGTGTTCAGCAGACGGGGGAATCTGCTTGAGCATATCCAAGATTTGACCGTTGTGCTCCGTTGCATCTTTGTACGTCTCGGATGTGCCTGAAACGATACAAACGAAATTATATATCAAAATAATAAGCCAAAAATAGGTTAGACCAAGTAAATCAAGTTCCGTTTATAAAAGCTTCAGCAAACGTTATGAATTTGTGCATGCTTTCGTAGTCGCCCTATGAGCAATAGCTACGCCGCCTTACGTTTTATTAGCCTCCGATACTGCAAAAAGCATACTCAAATTTAAGAAAATTGGCTTAAAAGGAAGACGATCCTGATTCCAGTGTATTTTTTTATTAAGAAAGTTTTTTTTCAATCAATTACAATGATTATTGTAGATGATAAAAGAAATTCAGTCTTAAGGTTAATTCATACATTGCGCGGGCTCACAGAAATCAGAATCAGCGTTAAATGGTACTTGTACTGTATTTCGCAGAGTAAGTGAGGACATCGGGGGTCCTTAAAAGTGCCGCTTAAGCGTAACAAGCCGGCAACACAACCAGTGCGCGGACTATGGCGTGGTTGTTCATGGCCGACTGTGTTCTCGTACCATATAGGAGACCCACCTCCTCCGTTATTCGCTATATAATAAAAAAAATAAAAAAAATATTAAACAATTAAACAATTCGTATATACTGAAATAATAGTACTGAATACATTTTATTACAATCAAGCAACTATAATTATTATTTCTATAGACTCAGCTTCGCCTACCCACAAGCATATCAAATATATAGCTCGATTTTAAATCGAAAATGTAAATAGGTCATAAAATTTCAATATTTATCTATATTCACAAGACTTGAAAATACTCGTCAGATTTCTGGTGGGATTTTACTGACATTATAAGGACTATTTATTAATATATTATTAAAAGTCTTTAAAAATCTTTATAATATCAGTGAAATTCCCTCAAGTAAATAAATCAAAAGCTATAATCAATGAGCATAGTACATGTTTAATAAGTGCTAAGTACCATATATTTAGAAGGGTTTTGAAAGTCCAGTGCGACTATAAATTCACAGAGTTATACATAATCTTGATATAATTTTCGCAACGCGTCTAGATGTGGATTATCAGCGATTCCCGTTCGGCAGTTTCTGCTGAGTTCGTGGAGTGTAAATCGTAACCTGCCCGCCACGACGACGCCACAATTTCCCCGCACACCACTACCCACCTGACGACCCCTAGTGATGGGGTATTATCGATTTTTAAACTAACACGCCATTTTATTGTACTCGCTTGCTTTTAATAGGGCTAGTTTGGTGAATATACCTATATAGTATAGTTAGCAACGGAGCGGAACGGATAGAAAGGACGGATTAGAACGGATTTGGAGTTTCCTCTGAGAACACTGATCAATTTTTTAGATTCAAGAGATCACTGCCGCACATGGGCAACCACTCCCAATCAGCGCTTTGGTTGTGTCGCCGTCTTTTTATGACGCTTAACAATTCAAGAGCCTCCGATATCCTAACTCACTTAATTAAACACAGTGCAAGTACTGTTTCACGATGGTATTCTACGAGTATGTCCTCTACATTGTTTTGCAGTTTTTTCTAAGCTTTCTAATGAATAGTAAAATCTCAAGCTTCGCGAGACCAAGATATCTCGGATGAAATTTGACTTAAGAGATGTTGCGATAGAAATTTTAAATTTATTAATTGAATATACAATTATAAGTTTTATAAATATTTAAATACTTGAAAGTTCTATTTAAATAAAATTACCTATATTTAGTGGTAACAATAAAATTGATGGGGAAATGATTCTAGTTATAATGTTTTGTAATATTAATGAACGTCAAGTTAATCTAAAAGGTTCCTTGTTAATACGAATGCCATTTGTTAATCAACACATGAATTTTAAAATCTATGTTCCTTAGATGTTGTAAGGTTTATCGATGAGCCGCTATGATAATACAGCACTATCCAACCACGATAAATCTGTCGCATATTCAGCAATGTAACGGACTTTCTCTGCGTTCATTGCTCAGAATAAAGTGTGTTCTTAATATGTGATGTGTAGGTATAATTGGCGTCCCGAAATAGGGCCAACAATCTACATTTCAACGAAATTGCGATGGATATGAGTATTGGTGGCCTCCAGTTGCCAGATTTATTGAGTAACATATCTGTATTTCCAGAACAATCAACTTTTCGTATAAAACTTGTCTGCGAACGCAAAATATTACTCGTAGCTTTATATCACAAATTAGAGTACATTTGTCTCCTACATTTTGGGATCTTCGAATGAAGGTTGTTTTGGTTAGTTCTAAATATAGTTACCAAAAAATGATCTTAAACGAATTAAAAATAATTATACTTTGGAATCACTCTTAAGAAATGAAAATAAAGGTAATTTATTGGGTCGTTATTATTAAACTCGTAATAAGACTATGTAACTTTAAGTTTTTTATAGATATATACTATATTTTTTATGGTAAAGTGGACAACGGAGCATGTGTGTATTCTATATGGTAAGAGAACACCACCGCCCATGGACAACCGCGTCACAGTCCGCGCATTGGTTGTGTTGCCGGTTTTTAACGCCAGTTAAACAGCGTAAGGGTGTCCGATGTCCTCATTCACTCAGCGAAACAAATTAGATGTACTTTATAAGTACAACTACCATTTCGCTGAGTATGAGTGTAGGTTGACCTTGAATAAGATTGAGAAATAGGTAATATAAATTTCTTTACAAACAAAAATGCAAGTTATCAGAAAATGTGGTTGTGTAAATTGATAATATGATATAGCAAATATGAAACCATATTCATAAATGCAAGTTATGAAAAGAATCTTGAAAATTATCATTTCATTTTTCAGGATATTTTTAGTTTGAAATAATGTTGTTTTTGATTTAATTAGTGTACTTTGTTGCTAACTACGTAGATGCAAAGTTGAGAAGTTCTACGTTTAAGATGCGGTCGCTTTTCATACATACCAATATAAATAATAATAAAATTTTCGATTTTTACAAACAGGGTGAAAATAAATTATAGACCGGATGTGATGGGTTATAAAGCCTGCGCCATTGGTTATCGAGAGAATCCGGTTGGGTTGGGGAGTTCGAGTAAATTTATTCATACTAATGATAGGGTTGACAAAAGAAACCACTACTTTATTTTTTTAAATGTTTAGATGGGTAATGGTAATCCAGATGGTAACAGATCGCACCATGAACCACGTTTTTTGTGTGGCACCCGCTTTTTACGCGGCTAAAAATTGCAAATGTAAAATTATTATATAGTATATTAGTAGCTCGTTTTGCAAAATACATATCTTTAAAATGATTTGTCCTCTTCTTACATTTTCTTATTTTAACACGAAATTATTAAAACTTAAACGTTAAATGATATTGGTTATAAGTAAAAACTATATTATTTTCATATAAATTGATAGTTGTATTTAAGGCAAGTAGATTGTGTCAACCCTATTCAAAACTCGACGCCCTCTTAACACTGTCGTAATTTAGGACGTGTTTCCTTTATAGTATCTACTATAGCTAAGATTTCGATTCTCTAGGTCAAATTTTATAGGCTCGAATTTTTATTGTTCCCCGCATTAAATGGTATGGAACGGAAGGGGGCTATCAAACGATATTTCAGCATTCAGTTTATTGTTTTTTGCCCGTTTTGAATATATTAGTTTATTTCCTCTATCGATTTCGTACAGATTACAAGGTCTCGGACATATTACAAGATTATAATATGTAATTATATATTAATATTTAACTGCCGCACGCTGATATAAACATTAAAAATATAAAAATAACTTCGAATAACGTCGAATTTAATCAATTATTACTAGCGAACTACGGTAAACATTCATACTCGAGGAATAGTCACTTGCCTGTACCATAGACTATATTTCTGTAGTAGGTTAGGTACATACCAGTAATAATGATATTCGAATTAATTATTTTATATTAAAGATATAACTTGAATTCTGTTCTTACTAATTATAAACTTGCTTGTGTCCAACTATTTCATGTAACTGCAATTATTGTGTAGGAAATGTCAAAATTGTATAGGTATGTAAAGATGTTGAAGGGTGTTCAATCTGATTGTTTCGAATTTCTTAAATATGACATACGTAGGTATGTTTAATTCAAAGTAAACTCTATTCAGTTTGCAATGTTTTGAAGTCTGTAAGTGGGTGGGCGTGAAAAACCAACTTGTTGCATGAAGGCGTGGTTGCCACGCCTACCGCCCTGCAAACGTGGTCTTTTGTAATTTTCTACAATTTACACAATCTGAATTTTATCAAAGCAAAAAAATAATTAAATCACTCTTTAGGCTATGTGTAAACGAGAATACTTTCATCTTTGCGAAAAATTCGTTAAACGCTAAACATAACTATGATTTTGGTTAAATTCTGTTGCCTATGTATTTTGTGTTTAATATTCAGCGTACTTGTACTGGGTTTCTCAGGGTAAGTGAGGATGTCGGAGACCCTTGGAAGTACCGCTTAAGAGGCGTATAAAGCCACCAACACAACCAAAGCGCAGAATATGGCGCGGTTGTTTATGGGCAGCGGTGTTCTCTTATCATATAGGAGAACCATCTGCTGCGTTGTCCGCAATAGAATTAATAAAAAAATTGTGTAGCGTTATATAGAAAATTTTACGTGTAATTATGCATATCTATAAATAATTAATAATATGAAAAGCCATTTTAAAACTGATTTAACACCTAGGAGTACTTCGACAAATAGATTGTATGATGATAAGATTCCTTTTCAACTCTAGTCATTTGCAATAAAAGTGCCAAATTTAAGTATATATAAACGAATCTATCTTCAGAAACTATATCAAAAATCAACTTTTATAAAGAAAAACAATTTCAATGTATTAAAAATGGTCAATTAAATGAGTCTCAATATTTTGTCACCCCTCCGATCACATTTTTTTTTATGGAAAAGGCAGCAAACGAGCAGGCGGCTCATGTAGAATAAGCGGTCCTCTAAACATGGGCACCCTTAGCTCTTGTAGAGCCGCTGGTGCGCTGCCGGCCTTTATTGTAACAAAACGAAACAGGATACTAGGATGTAGTCGAATAACCTAAAAAAATATTTAGATTTTTTGCAGCCATCATCTAACAGGCTCAGAAAAGCAAGGTAGCGCTGTGCCGGATAATGAGTCATTCTATATTAAATTTTCATTCAATGTGCAGGTGCGTTGTTGGCAATTGATTAAGTTTATTGTAATTGATTCATTTACATTGCGTAATCATGTTTTTATAAATAAAACCTAATTATTGTAAAATTACTTAACTTAAGATCATTTATTATAAAACATGAGGATGGGTTTCGTATAAAAATTGAGTTGAATATAATTGAATAAAATTGAATAATTTTGCTGAGCTTTAGAACCTTAAGGTCGTTCATTCATCTTAAAAAGCATCTAAGAAATCAAAATGCAATATTGTAAAAAAGTAATTACAAACACTTCAACTTTTAAAATTAATCATTAATAGGTACATATCGACAAATTAAAAAAATCTAATATTCGTTACTGAATTTTACACAAAATAATGAATTCTTCATATTTCACGAAGAACATCTTATTCATTTAAATTTATAAAATGTTTTAATAAAACTATATTATTCTACAACTATTTATTCTCTTAAATAAAATTTAAGAAGATTATTAATTTCAATTTAGACTATATCTAACATAAAAATGGAATTAAGAACATCAATAAAATATTAAAAATAGTGCCAATATGAAATAGTTAAATATATTTTGCTTTAATCTGATATATTGGAAAATCAATCTTTATATGGTACCTCTGTCATTTGTTTAAAGAATTATAGGTATGTTGCATTAATAATTCTAATTATAATTGTGTGACAAATTGCAAAGAATTTAAATTATCGATTCCTATTGTAATTTAAATTCAAAATCATTTATTCAAATAGGCCCCAAAAGAATTGTTAGCGTTAATTCTAACGCAGTATAAATAACTTTTTTTCTAACTTATCTTTTTTTTTATATTCTTCCGAATATGCATGTATGCATACGTCTTTGAACAGTATCTTTAAATGATAGATACTTTAAATAGTACCTAATGCTTGAATAAAAGTTTCGTTACCATAAAAGCGCTTATTCGACCTTCGTGGTATTCATGAGCGGCGGTGTTCCTTACCATATAGAACAGCCGTTATACGCTGTACCATAAAAAAATATGTTTCACACATCGTGTAAATTTTTAGTTCAGAAACGTAAATATCAATTATTCTTCACATTTATTAAAGTAATCTATTATCACTATAGTATTAAGTAATATATAGTAATATAATATTTAAATATTGAAACTAACTTTTTACTTTTAAGTGTATTAAAAACTAAAATTTAATTGAAACAAGATATGGATCTACTTTTAAATGCGTAAATAATACGCAGAATTGCGTAATTTATACGTATTTAGTTTTTCATAATTCGTAGCGCAAAGGGCAACAGTCCCCAGACATAATTGCGCTGCGCAATTAGTATTTTGTCTTGGTTATAATTTGTTAAAATCGTTTAGGGCAATAAAACGATAAAAGCACTAAGAGAGCGGCAGCGACACGTAATCCAATTTGTGTTGGATTGGCGAAGAATGCTAAAACATTGAACAAAATTATAACAGGCCCCTCGTGCTCGTTTTGACACAAATTTTGTAATATTTCGTTAACATTTTGTGCTTAACGAAAAAGGAAAATATAACTCAGAAATAATTCTAGTTAGACGGACTATTTAAATGTACAGATAGAATATTAGATAGGACTCTGATGTTTCCAGTGAAATTTTAATAAGTGGAATCAATAAATTTCTAATATTTTTCCTTCATTTATTATTAAAATATACATAAATCATCCTTGTTTAAATATAATATGTATTTAAAT
>DWCF01000057.1:0-77957 GCA_018230265.1 Delias oraia | reverse complement strand
CAGCGGGTGGGCGTCTTTGGGGGAGGCCTATATCCAGCAGTGGATTTAGATGGGCTGATGATGATGATGATGATGATGAAGTTTAAATTATCTTTTTATAAAGAGTAGCTTTAAAAAAAATGGCATACATTACGTACCTACCAAAATAAATATAGTTTATAACTATAGCTGGAGAACTTTTTATTCAAGCGCATTGGATAACTGCCGATCTTAAATTGAGAGCTTAAGAATCATTCAACATTCTCTACATTGGCTGGAACAACAAGGAACGATGACAAACGTAAGGAACAATTTTTTACAGCTCTATGGCGAAACGAAGATTACAATGGCAAGGTTCTTTTTTTTAATTTAACTGTTCAGTTTTTAAATGTATCTTGTGTAATATACATAAACAGTACATTCGGGTAATCGGGAAAACTAATTGCCTTTAGATTTATTTGCTTCGTTGCAAAATATTGCTTCATCCAATGAAAGGTTAGGCAACAATATTCTCTCAAAAATAAAGTTGTCGTTGTATCGATTAATGTTGGGAAAGTATTAAAAAAGAGCGCAACTTTAAAATGAATACACAAATATTCAATTTACAAATGGTCACATTTGCGGTGCGCATATACGAGTCGCATTCCCATCAAAGGGCTAAAGGGGATTAATTCGTGATTAATATGCAGCGGAGATGGAGGTGGAGTTGCACGTGGCTTTTGCTATTTATAATGTCCTGGCAGAGTGTGAGGAGAGACAAAAGCCTACCTGAAACAGCATCGACATTCCACGGGCACAGTTTGAGGGCCGAGAAGTTTTCTCGTTAACAGAGCACCAACAAAAACACAGCGCCGATGACGACGTGAAAAAGTTGCAAAGTTAGGGTTACGGCGGCGGCGCGGCCGGGAGACGGGCGCGCTGGGTGAGCCTTCGCGGCGGACTGAGCGGCGCCGGCGGGTGGGCTCTGCCGGCCTCGCCGAAGGATCCAGCCCGTTACATAGGAAGATCGAAATTTGATCGCAGTTAGAATGAGCGCGAACTGAGACAGGTCTTTAGGTAATTTAGTCAGAGGAGGCATCGCGCATGCGTTCGGTCGTTCAACCCTTGCAGTGGGCTGCATTGTGCTCCATCACCTCGCCTTTTGGATACATTTTGCGGCGGCATCGCTCGCGCCTTCTGTCGGAGCAGGCCCGGCGCAATGAGCCCTCTCAAACCCGCTCGAGCCCGCTCCGCTCTTTCCCGTGCGTTGCGCGCCCAGCGCTTGCGATGAGTGCCGCGTCGCGTTAAAATTGCTGTTTTATCTTTAAAAATTCTACATATCGTTCATAACTCATTGCAAGATGACAAAATCGGTTTGGCGCCTATTCATCGGCTTGATCTTACGACCGTTAGTCGTAGATAGTATAGGTTTGCCCTATAAAACGAGATTGCAGTTTAATTAAATAGAAAAAAGTCGATCGGGTCTTGCCTGAAACAAAAATAATTGATCAATTCGTTCAGAAACCACAACACTCAAAGAAAAGACTAAGGGGGTCTCCTTTAGGAAAAAGGTGCAGGAAATCAGTTTAACACTCGATTGTCGAGGAATCGGCTTACGCTTTGATTACTGTTGAGTCTGGCGTTAGCATTTAGGTACGTATCAGCAGGTCCTTGGAAGAAGTAGCTTCGGAAAGCTCGTTAGCTGGATTATAAATGGCAACTACACATAATTGGGCATATTTCTATTGTTGCGCGAGAGCCGAGCGTAAGCGTGTAATTAGATTGTGTTGTCCTTTGTGTGAAACTCGCAGGGCTCAAACGTTTTCGTTTAATTAACTGTTCGCTATTATGTTCTAACCTGATTTTGAATACTTGCTGTTCATTTGCCTTATTAACGTTTCCAATCCATATAAGGATACTGTTACTTGGTTAGGCTTTGATGGCCACCCGACAGACAAAGCTGTCATGGCACGCGACAGTTTCCTGGCAGTGTTCTCTCGGTGGAGCGGTGGTCATGATAGTTGGTTTATGTCGACTATAATAATGTAAATTATGTAGCATGAAAATGATAATGACGAATTTCTTGGCTTTTCTGGTGACAACTGAGCGTGGAATTGAACAGTCTGCGAACTTAGCATGTAAGCTAACGGTCATGCACGTGACATTACATATTTTGATTCTCTTCCCTCATCTACGTACAAAATGCTCGGCGGCCGCAATTGGCGAACAAAATTAAGGCGACCGGTGGCTGTACCAACTCTTTCACGAGTTGATCGGCTTATTTAAATTGATAGCTGTAAAAAGTGCAATGATGTCTGTCACAGCTTTTGATTCTAGAAAGCCCGATGCATACATTAGCGAAATCTAGAGCATTAGAAAGAAGCATTGCCCCGAAGTGGCCACATAACGGCCGCTTAACGCACGCTCGGAGCCGTTAGTGCGCGTTTCGCGCCAAAATAATAAAAGATAACATCGCTCCAGCGGCGAAGCTTGGACAAAGGAAAATAGTAAATTGCAACAGCGATTCTCGCTAAAAACACATTTCGCCGCTTGCTGCCCCTCGTAGCATCGGACGCTACGTTCAGCAGCGTACTCGTCCGCATGACTTTTCTTATCCTACTCGGTTGCGTCTCATTGCGGTCGCGATTCATATTCGCTTTCGTTGGAAGCTCGTGGCAACTAAAATATACATTACCCGTTAAAAGTGGTTGATGTAGTAAATATCTATTTCCTCTCTAAGTATTCATTGGATTCCTCTCAACCTTTCCTTAATCACTTACGAGATCAGTCGGGGCCGTCAATCTCGTACCTCGCCCGCCTCTTAGGGAATAACGCCGGTTATCTGATTTCCCGGTCATTTTATCAGTAGAGACACATTGAATGTGGGCGATAGACACAGTAATAAAATTAGTGAAACCATTCACGTCGGGGAACGCACATGTCTTTTGAAAGCCCTTTCAGCGCGGCGGCCGCATTAGAGCGATAGCATTGTAGGCGCCCGGCGAGGCCCGCTTATCTCCGCCGCCGAGGCTAACGCGCGCTATTATGACCCACTCAATTATGCGCTCGCACCGCACCATTTCATGCGACCGGTGAGCTTCGTGTCATCGACATTCAGTTGAGCTGGAGCCTCGCCGGGCGAGCTAGCGGAAGCTGGTCAGCCTGTTCCATGGCTGATGGATGAGGCACGGATGTGGCGAGCTACTACCTTCAGAAACCAAAACATTAACAATTCAACGTTTAGAGTCCTACGTCGCTGCTCATGTTTCGACTTATCCTATAGGTAATACTTATAACTACTACAGCCAAGCCTTATAACATGAGATATGAATACTATCTTACTTTTAATATTTATTCAATAATATTTGATCACTAGACTGACTGGACCTACACTTTGCGAAGCTCTTTTTTCTTTGTGACTGCCATTAAGTACATTCTATATTTCTATTTAACAATTGGAAGCGATATTACTTCTCGCGCGCATCAATTGCCTTTGCAGGCAACCCTTGGACCTGCGGCCTCATGCTTCAATGTCCTGCTCTACAACTGTGCTGCTCGCATCTACCTAATTTGTCGATATCCGCAACCCGCTAAACTCGACAGCGGATCACCCTTATAAAATGCTGCTTCTTCCTGACATTTAGCAAAGACTGTTAAGCAATTTCATTTAAAATAATTTAAAAAATCCCAAAGCCGTTACAAATAGGACTCGCTCAGCTACTGTCAAGCCCATCTAGAGACCGAATAAATTATAAATTAAATTATATCCATACAGAGATTTAAAGCCGAGACCTCTCGCTATTTGATAGACCTATTAAACAAACCACTTAGCTACGAGGCTCTCAAAATCTCATAGACGAGCAGATTTTCTTCCGAAAAAACGCACATTAAAAGCAGCACGATTTTTCGTCGGGATAAATATAACGTGTCCAGTTCTTTTACTAATACTTACCTAATGCTACGTTGTCTACTGCAAGCGTGTTCGGTAGAGGAGCACGCGAGGGACGCGGCGCGTTGGTGGCCGCCGAGCGCAATTTTATCGGCAGCTTCACCGAATCGTTATCAATTAACGTCGAATCCGAAGCGCAACTGAAGCTGAAGTGTCGATACTCGCAAATTTATTCCTGCAACAAACCGACGGACAGTGTATTTGTGTTTGGTTCATTTTCAATTTTAGATTTGCCACACCTGTTATTTTACTTAAGTGATTTGCACATTCAAACGAATTATTGCCTCTTTCTGTATTTATATAAGTGCCTAAAATAGCCTACATGACACGCTCACCTAATCTGAGGTACAAAAAAATATAGAATACTTGGAAGACTTGAGAAAATAGAACAAGCTCTACAAGACTAGCAAATGAAAAGCATTTCGCGAAGATACCTCCTCTGGAGCTTGCAGTCCATCGCCACACTTATCATATTGCGCATGCTCACCAATTTTTCACATCATTTCATTAATCTCTGCGAAATAGTCGCTATAATATTATATTTTGAAGATAATTTATATGTGTAGTGAATGTGGAGTGCTTCACGATAATATTTGTGTTCACACTTACTCTTGTAATAGCATACGACATAAATATGCATTTCCCATAGCCCATCTCGTCTCGGGACGATACATATTACACTGCCAACATCGCGTCAACATAATGCTACCTAAATGTTGCGAATGTTTGTCAATTACTAATTCATCAAAGGAATATGCGACCGGGCTATTTTGGTTTCACGTTAATATCACAGTTCACAGTCAATTATTGCCGTACACCGAAACTACTCTGTGTGGCTACGTTCTATGTTCTATGAGCTACTTCATACAACGTCAAAAGAGGATTGTCTGGTCTAGTAATGATCCGTCGGGTTTTAGTTGATTTGTTATATTACATATAAATGATTCGTAGAGGAGTCTTAAAAGTGGGGAATTTTTTGAATCGCTATCACCAACTAATCAATTAATTTCTGGCCATGTGGCCCACCGTTTGTATTATTATTTCTTTGAAAAATTTAGAATCAATTTCAAATCAAACAGCATTTCTTTAAGTAGATTTTTTGCCTGCGTAGAACATCCATTAGAAACACAGTTTTAAAACGAAGCGATGACATCTTCGAAGATGCAATTAATTAACCTATGTGCAACGGAGCGCGGAGATTTACTATCCGAAGTTTCTGATTGATCTCGGTTAAGAGCATCACAATTATTATAACCTCGCGCTCTAAGCAGCAGATGCGCCGCACTTTACCTCATTTCACTTCGTTTCTTCGCTGTGTGTCCAGTCTCGTACGTGTGTCTGCATAACTTTTTGTCTCAAACATAATACAAAAGCCATATATCAGTTTAGGTGGCACAAATGTCCATTCTGCCACGTGTTTTGTGCCTCAAATTGCCTTCTATGAACGTTTTGAACGTATTTTTCACAAAGATTTATAACATCTACAAACGCACAATACTTACTTAACAAGTCTAAATTCAAATGATGACAATCGATTTTTTCTTACCTATTAATAAAAGTGCTATTTAGGTCGTTGGGCGCCTCCAAACGCCGCCTTCCTTTATTGGCTCCTGCTCAGCTCTAGCTCAACTCACGAGCCTCAGGGTTACTGTCGTTGTGATTTCAATTTAGCTGCGTGCCAGCTGCAACAATATTATTATCGTCTCGTAACCTCTAGGTGCGTCTAAGTTTTTTTTTATTCTATAGCGGACACCGGTGCAGATGAGTCTCCTATATGCTGAAAGAACTCGGGGCGGAACATGGGCGGCAGCCCATGAACTACCGCGACCTAGTCCACGCGTTGGTTGTGTTGCTGGATTTTTACGCTACTTAAGAGGCACTTTTAAGGGCGTCCCATATTCTCACTCACTCTGCGAAACACAGTACAAGAAACGTTTCACGCTGAGTATCCTGCGAGCCCGTGGTATCACTTCAAACGTACCGGCCCAATTAGTGCGTCAGCATATGCTTCAGCATGGCTCTCCCACGGGTGCAAAGTTTCATTTATACCTAATATTTGGCCACACGTAAACCGTTGCTTGTTTCTTCTGACGAACCTATAAGAAGGAATGAATAGTTTTATTCACCTGTCAGCATTTACAAAATAAATAATAGTTAAACAATTATTTACAACGCCCAAACTGTTCACTTGACCAGATCCAATTTAATAAACAATAACTGTCCAGTTTTATTTTAATAATAATCGTTTAACTTACCCGTTGTACTTTTAATTCGTTCAACGTCTGCTTAATTTTGTAGCTGCATCGCGATGTGTAAATTAATTGTGATAATTTTATCCACATTATATATGTGATATGAGTCAGTATAAAAACAATTTAATATTTATTCATACGTCCCTATAACGATACGGTATATGAATATAGCAAGATTGAATATCTCGCCTCAGAATGTCAGGACACAGAGGCTTTGTCGAGGCCCGCTTTGTGGGCCGAGCTCACTCGCCAGATGTAATACCGGCCTCAAACAGCCTCAAATTGATGGCTCTCTCCTATCGCCCACCGGCGAAACCCGCCTCTCTTGTTCACTCACCGTTTTTGCTTATTTCTACATTAAGTATATCCGAGGAGGTTCCGAAGCCATTGCCTTCTGCGATGTTCACTTTTAGTTTAGCACCGACAGATACGTTATGTTTACAAAGTCCCTTTTCCACTCATAAGGTTTAAAACAGTTGACTGGCAGATCCAGTAAAAATATTGCCACTTCACATCCGTAAACGCATTACTATTATTTTATTTTACCTAAAACAATAAAGGTTGTTTTTAAATTAGATTACGTGGCCAAAAGGGAATTAAAAAGTAAACAAATAGCAGCAATAGAAGTCATGGCACGCCAGTTAAACGCTGCTGCAGCGTCGCCCCTCTTCCACTCCAATGACGCGACGCCACTCTGCACAGCGCGTGTTCTAAACTCAAATGAAGTAGAGTATCACTAAAAGTTGAAAGTAGATTTGTCGCAAAACTTTGGCATTAGCCAAACTCGGTTTATGATGATGCAGACTTACAGTAATTCTATCGACACCGACTGCATAATGCATCCTTGCACTTACATCCACTCGCAACCAACTAGTATTTTGTTTTTCGCTCCATTTCATACGTGTTTCGGTGTTGAAGGTCTCCGATGCTTGCTCTGTATAGGCGTTACTTGTTAGGGTACAGGACGAACGACGCAATGTATCATGTGAACTGTTAAAAGCGTTAGAGTCGTTTCGTGCTAGACGCGAACTCGAGCGCGGTACGAAGGTTTCAGGTCGCCCCAAAAGCAATAACTTGAGTGCACATTGACGAATGCGTTTCATGTGTCTTCACTTGACTGGGATGAACATCCTTTTGAATACCTCTCGTTGGCGTGACGTCATGCGTTCCGCTGCGCTCTTTTCATTTTTCAGCTAACTGATATTGTACGTTACGTATCGAAACAATTTATATGATTATTTGCGGCAGTACAAATAAGAGAGACGGCTAATTTGCAATCACATATTGAAATATTGGTAGCACTCATTGTTTACTGCGACTGGTGCCATTAAATTTATTACGACACCATCCATGTATGTCATAATTATAACGATAATTCAACGCACAATAATGCGGAGAGCGCAATTTTCGTAAAGGCCCAATAATGCCTCCACCTGGCTACCTATTACCAATTACGCGCCGTAATTGGGTCAATTTTCCAATCACCGTGAATACTACAACATTATAATGTGCTGCCTTTTCATACATTTGCGAATTGTTGGAGCGACATCACCGAACGGCATCAGGAGTCACGCAATTTTCATAATATTCGACGCTCGAAACTTTTCAACAAATTCATCACAATTTTCCAGCATGACGACACCACTGAAGTGGCGCTCCGAGATCCGCAGCACTGGACAAAGCATTGTTTTCTCTTCGTCTCCAGCGCCTTACTTTTAGCATTAGCGATACAATTAACCAACACTTACATAGATTTTCTGACATTAGTTAATTAATCCAAACAAAATAATGCTCTTTAGCTATGTTTTATAAATATATAAGACAGTAAGTCTAGATAATCTTCTTAGGGATTGTAATTTATTAAAAAATAAACCAATAGTTGCTCTGAAAAGAAGTTTATATTTTAGTACTTCCAAGTACACTGTATACAAATTACATAACTTAAAACACTTCTTTATTTTCACCAGAAAACAAAAAAACTATATTTAACGTCTATTATTTAAATCAACAATGCCTTGTAATATTTCCGTAATTTTATCGATTGACACTTTTAACAAAAAAAATCATGTCAGTCATGACGTCTAACCACGTACTAAATATACAGCAGAGTTCTGTACAAATTAAAGAAATATACTTTCTTTATATATTGAGTAAAGAGTATAGTCGTTCCGCACCCCGCGTGCCTTGTACAGAAGAACGTGGTTCCACAGAGAAGTGATGCAAAGTGGCTTAAAAACGCTTAGTTGTGATGGAGAGATATTATAGGAATAAAACTTGGTATTCTACCTTGGCGTAGCATGTCAAGGCTTGTAGCGCTGTAAACCTTTCACACAGCTGTAGTGTCGAGGATCTTAGCGACGTAGAGCCGTCCTAAGAAGCGCGTTAAAGCAGTCGTTTGTGTTTTTCCCTTCACATTTAATACTTTTGTTAAGCTAAAACTTTTTTCTAATTAATATGTGTACTGTTAAGTATGACGTTGATCAAGTTCTATATATACCGTTGGCTTGGCTTCGTTCTTCAGCGATTCACCAAGAAGCAAGGTGAAAACATGTAAATACGCTGTTTGATGTGATATATGGAGAGAGCCACAAGTGAGGCTGACAATTTTGATGACGAAATTCCTACCGCTGACCGTCAAACCGGGCCACACCTGTGTGGAATATTAATTAGTAACGGATTAAAATTCGTGAGCAATAATTTGTTGAATTTATTATCAAAAGCTCCTATTACCCGCACATTTTTGTCCTTATTCTGTTATTATGATAACGACTTTTAAACAGGAATTCTGCATCTCGTTGTGTATTTATTTTATTTTGATATGAGTCCTAGTTTTTGAAAGAATAATATAAACCCATATAGAATAATTCTAATACGATTCCTCCGGGTTCAAATCCAGCGGGCACGAAATACGAATGCAAACCACTACATAACCAAATAGGAGATCAATTGGATACAATTGGATTATTAAATATTGTGTTGCTGTAACTAAAGGGAAAAGCTGTATGTTTGTTAAAAACGATGACTAATTCGCCCGTGTTAAAGGCGTAGCCCGTGCCTTTCAATAAACGTTGGCCGCAAATCCGCGTCCATAAACGACGTCCATGATTCACTGGTGTGAAACACTGCGCCAACTATCTGGGGACTGGAGAGCGTCAGCAGCGCTTAATCCGCGCCGGCTGACGGATCACCGGGCCTTGCCCAGCCTTGCCCAACCTCGCCCAACACCTAACCAATCCTTTTCAATCACACTGCTTCCTACCTCACGCCATGACTCAGCTGTTTTAGATAACACTCAGCAGTCAGTGTGCTCTATTTGATTCATTTGAGACGACTTCATTAACAGCGCCTTGAACATTTTAAGGAACATTTTTGACCAATGTACCTAAGACACTACACTGTAAATAATTCTAATAATAATTATACAGTAAATTAATTAAGGAAACCTATTTATTACATACATGACGCGGTTAGCAGTTTGGCGAGGTTAGCGGTGATCTCTTACCATTAAGGAGACGCGACTACCCCGTTCGCCGCTACACACAAAATTAATAATTCACCAACAGGCCTATAAATATGAAACTAAACATAGTAGCCAATAAATAATAGTGTAGCGAAATAGAACAGGTAACGAAGTATAAATACATAATAGAACCGAAACATAGATTTCATTCAACTTAATTGAAGAATATAGCAATTCCTTTCTCACAACGCATTAAGAACCGTAGCTCCGACCGCCGCGCTTCCGTCGCACGGTCCTGCGGCCCACGCCCGCTCCGCTCGACATCGCGACGTAACTCCTACGGCACAAGGACGCTATTGCAAAGGGTACCGCACAGTGTTCCGCCTTTGTACCAACGGGGCGGCGGCCGAAAGCTGTGGGCGCCGAGGCAGTGAGCCCTATTGTGTGGGGGCAGAGGCGAGTGTTGCGTTGGCCGGCGGCGCGGCTCCGCTGCTCAAGTGCACCGGCATCTCTGTACGTGCATCCTGTTCGAAATGTCAGTTGGAAATTTCTCGTTACCGCAATAATCCACCTTCAGCTTGAAATAACGCTCTGCTATATTTCACAATTTCCGGCGGCCGACACACTCACTCTCACACAACCTCCGACTAAATCACGCTGCATTCGCACGGACGAAACGCTGCAGCTATTTCCCAATTAAAGCTAAGCAAGCGTTTAAGCAGCGCTCCAATACCTTTCATCTTAGAAAGCCGAATGACATTATTCCTTGCTTGTCTAAACTCTTAACCTCAAGACAAATAGCTTCCCCGTTTCGCAACACTTTATTAAGTGTTTTACAGCCTTCCTTCAATTCGCACGGCTTATTTTACTGTACAAACCTCAACAAGTGCTTTTTATTATTAAACTCATATTTTCTAATCTCTATTCATATATATATATATATGCGAATAGAGTCGGATGATGGAGAATGCGAAGAAAGTTGAAGAGGTTCACTAAACAGCGCGTGGAGTGCAGAAATTTTCTCACGTCAACACTATTATAAATACGTAGTGAAAATACACGACAATTAACCAGTGATGGGTAATCCTACTATAAATAAATAACTTTTGATTTGATTTGAGTTACATCGGTCGTTATGGTTCGGTTCTAAGGCATCAGGAATACGAAATGAGCACGCTCGGCCAGCCCAGGCCAGCGCCGGCCAGCCGGGGCCGACGTCGCCGATGTCCGAGCCAGTACCTCCGGCATTATCGAACTTATTTACGTATCGGTCAGCCCATTCCAATTCCGAACACGTTCCGCATGATATGTGCACAGTTCAAAATTAATGTTTCACCATTTCTCAATTGAAACTAGCACATTTCGACTGCAGCTCCGATTGTACTGTCATTCGCCATTGTTTGACGATTATACAATTAGTGGCCTTTACCCAAGGACTCGGCATTGTCGAAGCCCCGCTTCGCTACTTTAGCGAAGTCAAACAACCATCTGTCGTCGGGTTGGTAATTCTGTTGTGCTTGCTGTTAGCGTGCCATCCTGCATGGACTCTGTTCTCGACGCGAATCTGCCACATATATTAAGTAGATATATATAAAGAAGTGATTGGCTTCGCGTAGGTTGCCCGAAATTAGTGGAGGAAGCCTGCCATATTTCAAATGAATTGGTTGTATTTAGTAATTGAGTTGGAATCGACAATATCTCGGCGCCAGATTGGAGCTGCTCCACAATCGATGCTTCGCATTCGCGAGGGATTTATTGGAAATTAAAATGAACATGTTTCAATTGAAAATGTAAGACGTGGTTTTGGAAAAAAACAATTTGTTGCTTGTTTTCATGAATCCTCAGTTATATTACATTCAATAGAAATATTCTTCTAACGGAGAGCCTTTGGAAATTGCTGGCAAATTTAAAGTGGAAGTGGAGAAATTGGAAGCACATTTAAAGTGATTATCTGCGTATCTACGCGAGTACCAGAGGAAGTGCCTGGCGGCCACCTCCCTGCTCTATGGACGCTAGAGCTATTTGCAGATGTAACCGACCTTAAAAAACTGTAGAGAAGGTTAAAAATTGTACGTGTATTTGTTTGAAAACAATTGATATTTTATATATTCGGTCTCGTAAGGCCTTGATGCTTGCCTGACGAATGTACCTGCGTTTTGCTGAGCGAGTCGTCCACTTAGATAAGCTTGCGTGAGTTAGCAGCGCGGCGTCTGTAAGAGGCGCCCATCTCTCACCGCCATATAATCGTCTGCCCTATGATATCAAATGATGCAAACCAATACGACTTGGGGAACTTCAAGAAAGGAGCGTGCGTATTCCTTAAAGGCTGGCAACGCACCCGCGGCGCTGCAAATGCTTGGAGTGTCTATGGCCGGAGGATGGCTTGTCCTCGGTAAGTCTCCTGCTCGTTTGCCACCGGTTGTTTCAAAATATATTCATCATGAATGTTTGTGGAATATTAAGTCCCCACGTTATAAAAACAAACAAATGCGACAATCCCCATACTTTGATTTATAAAAAGCAATGAACGTGCCCGGATTTGGTGAAAAGGAAATGAAATGGAACATTTAAATCATTCGTACATAGTTTTATTATTAAGTATTTCAAAAGCATATTTATTACTATGCCAAAGGGAAGGCCTATGTCCAGCAATGGATGTCTTACGGCTGAAATGATGATGATTTCCCCACAATACTAACACTAAATGATAGTACTTTATTAAGTAGCTACACACCTACAACTCCGGGTGGTAAACAAGCATACGGCCCACTGATGGAAAGCGCAGCTCAACTTATACAAGTCATTACAATACAATAATTATATGACTATACTGTAGACTGTAGTGTTGGTGGGCCGGTAACTTTCAATGTATCGTTCTGGTCTACCAAGGGACAGAGCCGCTTCCGACGAGAAATTGCATATCTCTGCCGATGATCCGTACACCTTTGGGATGACCGATTACTTAAGGAATTCCGTGAGATTGCGGCTCATTTCTCCAATTCCCAGAAACGGTACTGTCTGTTCTGTAGTTTAAAACGCAATAAATCTTTACTATCTTAAAGAAAATATTCTTCCAAAAGAGAGCCATGATGAAGCATATTCTAACGCACTAATTGGACTCGTAAGTAATACCACTGCCTCACAGAATACTCAGCGTGAAACGGTTCTTGTACTTTATTTCACAGCCTCATGCCTCGCAGTTTAGCCTCAAGCCGCTTTATGACGCTTAAGCGACGTAAAAAGCCGGCAACACAACCAATGCGCGGATTATAGCGCGGTTGTTCATGGGCGGCGGTGTTATGTTACCATATAGGAGACCCAGCTGCTCTGTTATTCGTTATAGAATTTAAAAAAAGGGTCATGCGTCGTCACCAACTAGGACATGAACCTCTGGTATAAACGTTTTCTATATCGAAATATGCTTCCATCAAAAACCATTCCATTGCAGCAAACGTCTACGTAACTAAAGCAAATTTTATGATCTATATGGCAATAGCCATTAATACAAGGCTATTTGTCTCTTTATAATTATATCCATGGTTAAACAGTTGCAGCTCGTTCATCTTGCAAAACACATATCTGTGCAGTAGCGAGTAGTTTCGCCACTAAAGTACTCTATTCTCGACTAAAAAAGCCTAATGCAAACTAGCCTTTAGTTCCAGACCAATCACTAATTTTACTGCCTAAACTTTGCCTACTTTGAAGTCGATATTGGTATCTATTAAGCAGTCGTGCGCTGTGAGCTGAACAATCTTCGTCCGACACGAGCGATAGGTGAAGTGCGGGCTTCGCGGAGCACAACTCGCCTGGGAGCGCGGCAATCGAGCCGAAGCCACTTTATATTCAGCGGAATCGATTGCTGTTGTAAAAGGCACTGAGCTCGGCCGAATTACAATTTAAAATATATCGATTCCCTTATGAATGAGGACCGAAGGAGATGAAATATTTAACTGTGTTTTTTTCCAATCGTTCGGGTTGGCCGCAGCTGAGCCGCCACTAAAAACGGTACGTGACTTGTTACTACACTATGCTCTTATTCCCTCGTACGGAGAGCCTTTTAATTGGGCCTCATGACTCTGCTTCGTAGGTCGAACCTATGACGACGCATCGCTCTACTGCTTAGACAACCGTTGCCATTTAGAGTGATATCTAATCCGTTCTCTGATTACCCGTTTAAGATCACCTCGATGTCATGAGCATTTTCTAAAGCACGTTATAACTGTTAAAAACGACATTAGTCGTTAAGCACGTGAAACGTTTCAAAATAGTGTATTACAAGTTGGCCGTTTCAAAGACGAAACGTTCCAGACTGGGTGGACAATGGCTGCTGATCGCCGTGAGTCGAGTCGACGTGAACAAATGACCGGTTGTTCGCTGAATAGCAAAATATGCTCCCGCGATGACAAATCGGAAAGCAGCGATATGATTATAGGTTTTTTTCGAAACAAAGGCCAATAAATCTGCGCCTTATCTAGTCGACATGTTGGCTGCTGCATGCGTGGCGCGTCGCTTCGGTCCACGTACGCTTCGACGATTCAGTGCTCCGTGCGAATGGTCATGCGTGGTACATTCGTCATCCTAATGGCTGTAAACGTTATGTGGCCTTTGTAAAGCGAGTAAGTGTTAGTTTGCTAAGAGGAATTCTTAAGAGAGGCTGGAAGACGCGAAGCGCAAAGAAAAGGTGCCCAATGGCAAGCAAAAGCGGCGTAAATCAATACAAAAATGACTCGACTGTTGTGAAAAGGCTACGAGCATTGTAGTGTCTCTGGCGCTGCGCTAAACTCGTTCGCGCCGCCGTCTGACTTCGCCTCAAATAGAAGCCCGCAAGCGATATCCTCAAATACGATTCACTCTTCACTTCCAGTTTATTTCTTTTCAATTTCGTCACTTTTATTCCACACTTTAGCTTCCACCTCGGCACCGGCACTCAGTTCGTGATGGCGCGCTGCATTCGTGCCTTCTTCGTTCGGCGATAGGGTCGGCTTTCGTTCGCGGCGCGGCGGTGCCTTTCTACTTTTCGTTGCGGCAGCGGCAGCGGCGGAATACGATGCAAAATGTAAGGACAATTGTGCGGTGGCAGCGCAAATGTGAAACGAGTTTTCTTTGTTGGCGCTTACGATGCTTTTTGTGGCGGCTCTCGCTGGTTTCGCCAAACGAAGCTCTCGCTTTCAGGTCGAGAGGCGCTGCGCCATTCCACGCTTTTTGAACATTTTTATAAGAAAGACAGCGAAGCTATACGCGATACATGTGTTTCGCTGAGTGAAGCTCGGAGGCCCTTCAAAATACCACTTAAGTGGTGTAAAAGTCGGCAACACAACCAATACGCGAACTGCGGCGTGGTTGTCCATGGGCGGCGCTGTTCTCTTACCATATAGAACCTACCTCGTTGCCTGCTATACCATAAAAATACATTGTTTGATGAAATGAGTTGGCATGTGCATAAAAACTTAATTTAGCGAAGGGATATTTGAGACAGGGGCTTGTGTAGTAAGGCGGATGTCGCAACATCCGCGGTCCGTGGAGCGGCGCCGGGGGAGCGCCACGCACGAGCCCCGAGATTTACGGCACCGGGGGGACGACTCGCTCTACATACGGTTTAAGACTTAAATGTACTTGGACATTTTTAAATCGCTGCCACTCTCGAGCTTCGTCTTACGGAATTCACAATGAAGCGCCTTTTTCGAGAGGGCTCGAAAAAGGCTCTCGTGTTATTTTACAGAGTCGATGCTTTGCGGCAGCTATGTTAAACATCACGCACCGAGTACCCGCGTGAAGCTAAGCCGGATCCAATATAGCGCCGAACAAAGGTTGACAAGAGTTTAGGCTCCGCCCCGGCTGCATATTCAACGCTCCGTCAACACGATAGCGCGGGAGCTGACCGCGCGCCCTTTGAGCCCTATGCTAATGGCACCCTCCGCTCTCGTTGCTTTATTAACTAACTTTCGCCGCCGTCTCAAGTTATTGCAACTGCTACCAATTCATATCACTTACTTGGACTTTGAGTCGTGAGCTGTAAGCACACAGTGACGTTGTACAACTAGGTCAGCTGCTGTCTAGCAACTAAGACTGGTTACAAATTGTGAAAAGAACAACCACAATTTTGTTAATTTTATTTTTATATTTCATTAGTTAGGGATCCTTTTAAGTGAGGAGTCGGTTTGAGAGGCAGGTTTAGATGACATTAGCCAGCTCGTCAGCTTTGAGACAGCTCCGCGCCTATGCGCTGCGGCTCGCTCCACGCATCGCCGACCGTTGACCAATATGCCGCGCTCGAGCGCCGCCGCGCTTCCAATTCTCATTCAATCTTCGCTCTTCTCATTAATATTCCGCCTCGTCCCCTTTCACGTTGAATACGCGCGATATTTACTCGCCGCTTCGCCTCGGAGCCTCACGTCCATGCTACGTTGGGATTATGATAGGTTAAAAAGAACTAAAACCAGTACGTTTAAGTTAGATAAGGTAATAGTATCCCAGAGAAGAAAAATGAAATTATTAAATATTATGAAATTTATTGAAAAAAAAAAGAATACAGTCATATTATACTGCGAGTCTTAATTTTAAATAGTGCTCGAGGTGAGTTTTCGTCTCTCGCTGGAGCGAGTGCGTCAGGCGTATATCTGTATCTGGTAGTCGAGGCCTTCGCCCCTCTCGCTCTTCAGCCGAAGCGTGGCAAACGTGGAGCCGACTCCTCCCGCAATTATGGTCACTTTGGCCTTCGACTGGTCGAGGTCCACGGCTGATATACCCTAGAAACGTGACATTTTACACAACTAAACTAAAATATCCCATGAAGGGTTTTCAAAGAATTACAATCAATTTCAATTCAATCGCATCATAATCAGAGCCATCCTCAGTGCCAGTCACCTCAGTCTGCTCACAGATGAGCACGCACGGCAACCGTTTTTCTCCGATAGGAGATGATTCGGTGTTATGAGGTTAGAGCGAGCCAAGAGTCAAATACAATCTCTGAACTGACCTTTATCGCCTGTTGTCCAGTGTACGAAACAGTCTTAGTCCTCACTTTCAAGGGGAAAGCGGACAGAGACACCTTCTCCATGTGGACCAGTTGGCCATTCAGGCCGCTGCCCACCGTCAGGCTCTCCGAGCTGCACGCGCTGAGAGCGGCGGAGAGCAGCAGCAGAACCAGCAGTGCTTTCAGAGAGTACATCTTTGCGAATGAGATGTCTACAGATCAGTGAGTTATCTGCTTGTGACACCGATACTTAATATATTGTCATATAAAGATAACATCTTTACTCGTTCTATACATTTTAAGAGTTAGTTTGTTTGTTTGTTTGTAGTGAGAACGATTGGTTTTATCACGAATTTATTGTGTGTAGGTAGCTTATTGAGGTCGCGACCAACGAAGTACGTCGCGAGAAAGGGTTTTCCTTTGCGAGCCGCTGAAACCGTGGAGCGCAGCTGGTCTCGCGTCGTTTTGACACTTTTGAGTATATTAATCACTTTCAAAGACGCGATTTTAATGTTATCTTTACGAAATATGGAAACTTCAGATTACATTTATCAACAGATAACTCAAGTAGTATTCTCAAGTGCATTCCAAGTATTATTTTCTTTTGTTTGAGATTTCCAGTAAGATATTCTAAATCATAAAAACGAATATCAAATGTCCTGACGCAAAGATGAAGAGAAGATGAACATTGAAATCATAAAACCGATGAGAAATTAAAAAAATCATTACATAAAAGAAGAACCGTGTTTACCGCCATGGTCATATAATGGATGGGTTCATTTGCCGTGTATTTTGCCTGCTTGTGCTGTCACTGAGTATTATGAATGATAGCCATCTTTTTATGGAGTGTGATTGGACTGTCGCGTCGGAGAGGGATTTTAACTGCCCTTGCATGTCTCATGGTCACGTGGCATTACTTTTGCAGAACATGGCTTACATTGCTATTACGAAAGAGACTCACAACGGATTCGCGCTCTCCGAATTCTCGTTTACCGCAAAGTTTAAAAGAAAACAATTTCATGAAGGCTCATAAAAAGTGAAAAATTATATGAAGTCTCATATTAAAGCGAGGGCACATTAGTAGCAGATGCCGGGGTGAAAAGTGAAGGAATTCACCAACTCCCAACATGAAATGAAATAGATTGGCTTTCATTTGTCATCGGTGGAGCCGGGCGGGTCCGCGGCCGACTCTCGCTCCCCGGCTGCAGAACGACTTGTCGCCAGCGAATGATTACCCGATTAGGCGAGTACCTCGCTGTTTCTACTCTCATTAAGATACGACACAACAGTTCTTACTTTGTACGATGCATACGCATGAAATTAGCTCCGATTCAGAACCTTTTGGAACATGATCGGAAGAAAAGAAACCAGTTTTCTACAGTTTTCAAGTTACTCAAGAGTAATCATTCTAAAATATAGATATACGACTTTTGTAATTGGAGTACCTACTTTGAAATATTGTTTGAATATTATTACTTACTGTAATTGAATTAGGTACTCGATTGAAATGCAGAATAATATTACATTTCAAAAGAGGAAACCAGATGTGGCTTGTTCCAGAGCGTAGTGAGAAAAAAATGGTGTAAATTAATTTCGTCGAGGTACCCACGAATGTGTCCCTAATAAGGCTTTATGTGAAATATTATTGAGGGGCGCTGGGCGCAGTCGTTACGCAAATTTACGAGGTGAAAACATCGTGCATACAACGCTCATTCCGGCCGTGGTGCTCGCTCAAGAGACAGTTGTTCACATTAGTCATTCCATTGTTTGTTATTATGATATTATATTATATTATAAAGATATTTTAAAAAACGAGCTTGAGTATAAAATGCCGAATTGAATATATTATGCCTCACGAAAGCTGTACCGAAGATTTCCGCTCTCGATAAGGTGAAGTTCTTCAAATGTGAATGTTTTTTATCTCAAATCTTAGTCATGAAGTGGGAATCAACAACTGAACGCAATTTTCAAGCATATTTATTCATTTACACTTGCCTACACAATACCAGCTTTCAATTACGACAAAAAATACGACAATTACAAACATTACAGACGCAAGCGGACGCCGCCGCATAAAAACTTACACGAGCATCCCGAGCTGCCCATTCGCTTCGCGTTGCCTGTACCTTTGTTTTGCAGACAGTCATTATCACAACTTTGTTCTAATCAAGACAATTTAACAGTTTGATAGGTAGTTTAATTAGTAGTAGGTAGTAGTAGTTTAATTTAAGTTTAGATCAGCTCAAGAACGAGTTTATTTTTGGTTTATGTTCCATAAATATTCATTTGAAAAGTTTTATTACAAATCATAATTTCATAATCTGCCGTGCTCCTACCTAAAGATTAGAAATATTAAATATGGCGTGCTTGTTTAGTAAAGGCCGCAGACACAATCACACACAAAGTAATGTGTGAGAGGAGCAAGGGGATTTCTTTTTCTAAGCACTATTTGCTACCGGCCATACAGCCTTCACAGCTTCACACGATCTTTTCGGGCGAGACTTAGGCTCCCTGTGAATTTGATTCTTAGCCGCGGCTAGCGCGGGCGTATCCTGCGAGACACGAATCTCGTCTTGGGCTATCGCGGGTCATGGGCCGCCTGATCGAGGGGACAATTTCACTTATGAGTATTACTTGGTCGTCAAAGTTGCGAGTCCGCGGCGTTAAGCTAATGTGGTATAGGCAGTGGTAGCTATCTCATACTAACCACTGCGCTGTTGGTAACAGATCACAACTGACTCTTCTCTTTTCGACTACTCACTTCCGCATAATTAAATAGTGATTAGCGAATTGTGGACGTCGGCACACAGTGCGCGCTTTTTCTCACGGCGATACTTTGTACATGTGTCTGGTTGTACTTTTAAGTGTCTGTTACTTTACATTCATAAGCCGTTGCATCGTTATGCACAGGACATTAGATGTTCTAGTACTCTTCACTCGGCAGCACAGAGCGGATCGAGAAATCACCCGAGCCTAGAATTTACTTTGCAATTTTTTTACATCAAAGCTACACCCATGGAAATGTAAAGAGGGCGATGGAAAGACGGTCCGGTGAATAAAAACCTCAAGTTTACGAACTGAATGCTTGAGAGTTCGTCCAGTGTGTGGCGGCATCACGGGTTAGCCTTGTTTCGTCCAAATGACGGCTCATATCAACCCTCTCACTTAATTAGCGACGGGCACCTCTCCCCCCCCACCTCTCCCACACCCGCTCACCCACTCTCCCCCTAAGCTACATACTTACATGACTTTACTTTGCCTATCTTCAAACTTGTTGATAAAACCAACGTTGTTACAAATCTTATCAAGGTAAAGTCAGATTCATAATTTAATAATTTTCCTTTATTCTCTATTCGCTGCAACTCGCGGTGAAACTCGCAACAATATCAAGATTTTGTATCGTCTTTATTATATTATCTTATTCTTTATTATCTATATCAATTTAAAACAGATTGGACAGATTAACAGAACCCATTCTAATAATATTAAGATAGACTTAATTATTCCTTATCATTATGCTAAAATTAAATTATGCCGTGAACATGTCGACGAGGCTGTTGCTTCTTAGTAAACCACATCATTGCATTAAACGGGTTCCTTCTTCACGCGATATCGAGGCGGAGAGCCCTCGGCTGGAGAGCTTTCGGGGAGAGCTCTTCACGAGGCCTCTCTCCAGCTATTGCCTATCTGGGACCTCGGTGCGTCGCTCACTCGATGCTCAATCATTGCCTAACGCGTCTCTCATATTGAGCTGCTTTCTTACTCAGTCGCTTATTTGCCAAAACTTCAATTGGTGAACTCAAATTATGAATATTAGCAAAGTAAGCGATATTCATTTCCAGTTAGCGGCTGTGGGAGGAATAGTTGGGCTGCTCCGATTGGAGACTGCCTCAAAAGAGCGATATCTTTGTAAAAATGTATTGCTCGCCCGATACAGACGGCATTAGTACGGATAACAACAGGTAAGCGAGTAAACAGTAGATAAGTATCTTGTTAGAGACAAAGGAAGCTGCCAACAAAAGCAGCCAGTTTCGTTGTTTTTCATCCTGCGAAGTGCGCGAGCGAGTCGACTCGGTGCAAGCGACGAGGGATGCGCCTCTCCACCTGCCACACGCGTTATTAATGTCATTTGCATACAATACATCGTCTGCATGCAACCTTTGAGGGTCTTGATAATTGACAGCTACAGCAGATAATTCTTTCGAAGGGATTTCAGCCCATCTTTGTTATCTTTCACCAAAACCACAGAGTTAGAAATCGAATTATTTAGATAACAATAAAATAGTGCAAAATGAAGTCTATAGAAGGGCCGCCCTCCTTCTCGTGACCGCTGTCTCTCCTGGCCGGGGCGCGTCTCCGCTACTCACAAGCCCCGACAAAAGGTGGCGCTGTCACGGGCAGCGCTTTTCTTCTCGACAATAACACCGACGCAGCTTTAATTGAAGTTCCGGCTGGGTACGGCGAGACACTACCGACTCTGCCCTGATGCTGTTGCATTTGTCACTTTGTTGCCACTTCATTGTTGTTTCAGCTAATCACTGCCCAATAATCGCGAGCGTACTACGAATAACGGATTGGTCAAATGACATTCGGTTATACCGCGTTACGCGTCCTCCTCTGATTGACACAAAGAGCGAGATCGCGGCGCGCTACAAATACGTTGTTCATTAGGCCGTGCCTAAAATGGTGCAGAGCTAGGTCGGCTCTAATCGGCCGCCGCTTTTGACAGCTCGGGCGGCGTCCAGCCCGGCTCCACGAGGGATTTAGCCGTCGCAATAGCTGCGCTACGCTATCGGATGCCGTCCTTGCTGACTCATCAAATTTACTGTTTTTGGCTCTCTTCTCTGGTTCGGGTTCTTCCTTGCATGGGCCGTATATTATAAGTGGTTGTAAGCCACACTTAGCAGTTCGGAATAGCTGCGGGCATTGTTTTCAATTTTCACTACTTAACGCATTTTTTACGCATTGTGTACTTTGGTCATAAATGTCCTGAAAGATGTCATCTCCCTGTTAGAAAAAAAAACGGAACTATTTGACGAGGCAAGACAAGGATTCAATTCCTCTGCTCACCACTTGGCAACCCTAATCAAATGTTCACTGGCATTTCAATCACTTAGCGAAGCGTGAAAATCAACGGTCGTTTTAAACTGAGCATATAACTATAAAACAAAAACACTTTGAAACTGTATTCGTAGCGCAATAAAGCCAAACTGGTTCAGAAATAAATACAGACTCAGTTTTATAATATTTTTATACGCAACCAAATCATCTAGTTAGTTTTCAAATAGGTTTTTACTCTTTGATTAGTCGGTTGTAATTGAAATAAAAACAACATAACGGGCGGCAGTGAACATTGATACGTTTAGGGTGCGATAAAAATAACGGAACTGTTAGGAAATTGCGATGTATTACATAGTTGACAATTTGAGTTGTAATAATCTAGTAGGTAATATGATTGAGATAATATGATTGTTTAAACGGATTCGCTTTAGATGGATTATTGAACATTTAAAGAGGATTACGCTTCGAGGACAGGACGCGGTTGTGCGGCCGCGAGACGGCAAAGAGGCGGCGCCGCGGGCCAGGAGCTAAGACGGAGGAGACGGGTGTTATTTCCATTTTGCGATTGGTTTGCGAGCCGCACCTGGGCCGCTTGTCATCCGCCGAACGTGTGAGGGATTCGTCGCGGTTCTTCAGTTTTATGTTCACGGCGCGGCGGCGGTTTGCGCTTTACGCCTTATCTTTATGGCGCTTTATGAATCTTTAAATTGGCTTCGAAGCGGGAGCACTAAAGTCTTCGGTGTTTATTGACTTGCCACATTTAACGTCTTAATTAAGGCCTCCTGAACAAGGGACGTCTCGACAGACAGAGTGACACCGCTTTTATCAAATCATAATGACAAATGATTCTGATGTGCGTTGCCGACCGATCCGATTTCAGGAATTGTAAAACTAATTTCAATTGGGACTGTGCCTTTCTATGAACGTAATGGCAAAGGCCGAGACCACAATTGCGTCTGAAGACCTCGGGAGTGCGAGCGATGCCGCCCAAGCGCGCGGACCGTCAGCGCTGATGGCCATCGTATGCATTTATATTACAAGTTTTCTCCGAGCAACGTCATAAAATATACTATTCTACGCAAAGAGAACTTATCCTTTGTACTAGCTTTGCATTATTCATGTATGAAATTTTTAGATAATTGCAAATATTGGCATTCAATCATAAAATCAAACTCATAAAATCTCTTGAAAAGTATTCGCGTGCTTGAGAATAATGAATTATAGACTGCAACATAATACTAAGAGTTGTCACGGAGTAAATGTATAACTGATTACTGAAGACTTAAACATAATTAATTAATTACTTAACTTAAACATAACATAATTATGCAACTGTTGGTCAAGCACATGACATTTCGAGCTGCTCCAGTGCCAGTGCTCTCTGAATGTGCGAGCCACCACGAGCATGCTGGGCTATGTATGTGTGTGTGGAGGCGAGGAATGTGGACGTGATGCGCGCGGCGTGTTTTAATATGAAACGCCGCCCTAATTGGTGTAGTTAGCGAATATTTGTGTATTACCGGGGCGCACTATGAATGCGGAATGAGTTTGCGAAATGCGAAAACAAAGGAAACGGGACCGAGTTAATTCTTTTGCAAATCATATTTTGATAAGGCTTGTGAAGCTATTTCCGACTGCGTAAAGAGCACTTTGACAGTGTTTTTATTTGCAGCTCCTTCATAAGTGCGCCAAAAAAAGAAATGAAAAACGTGGTTTGCGATTTAAATTTCTAATCTTAGCATTAGCATGTGCAATTGGCTTTCTAAGGCAGGAACTACTTGTTCAATCAGACTACAAGTATTGCTTAACCATTGCTCTGTAACCAATTCGGCACCTCATAGGATCCCATTACTAAAAATACCATTCGGACGGGAAGCAATGGTCTTTGGAGGTAAACCCAACGTGAAATAGTACTTGTACTAATGTTTCACTGACTGAGCAAGAATACCGTATGCCCATCCGATGCCGCTTGCTGCTTAAGTGGCGCAAAAGCAGCTGGTAAGAAATTCGAGAATCGTAGCGCGGATGTCCACTGGAGCCGGTGATCCCACACAGTAAGGTGACTGCCCCTTTTCCGCTGTGCTATAAAAACACTTTAACAACTTTAAAAGTTCCATGTATTATGTTTTGCTCGTGTCGAGCAGGTTAAAATGTAAGAAAATTCGGCTGAATATTCCAAGTATATTTTACTGAAACCCCTTTGCTAACCCCTCAATAATAGATGAGACATCCTAACTTCGCGTTTGTACCGACACTTTGGCTTTCACACTTAAATACTTCGAAACGACCGCATCTTTGTACTGGCCACATGCGAAAGCCGACCTTAAACCAGCGGATCAGAGCACCGTTTGCTTCGTCACGCCACGAGAGCATGCGCTCCTTACGGCACACGTGGCTTTGAATTAGGCGCGTGTTAAAAGCTTAATGCACTAGACACGGAGTAGCAAACAACGATGTATTTTTACGAACTCGCCCATAAATTAACGCTTCATTTATTGACGCCGAATGAATAATCCAATTTCTCTCATTCACTTCGCTCTTTAATTAGGATTGAGAAGAGGTTTCGTTGTCAGAGGCCGCCTCGGCACGTCTCTGCGCGGCTTCGAGGCTCTCTTTCAACGCAATGGTTCTGGTGCATTAGCTGCCCAATAAACAATTCACTTGCATGCCGATCTATCACATACAACTGTCCCATCTCTCACATCTCAAATCTCTCATCCCAAATATACTTCTTCAGTCGTAGTTTCTGTTTCCGCTGTTTTTGCAATTGAAAGTGAGTTTGTAACGTTTCAGCAACGCTCACATGAGGCACAAGTCTTTTGTGTACGGGCCATGTCTGTGCGCTGTGCTGGCGTGGGCTTAATTAGTCGTCCCTCGGTGCGTTCCGGCTTATGTTATAGAAATAGTTTCTTGTTAATTCCGAGCACTTCACTTCTTAATGAACGCGCCGGCGAATGAAGGCTCAGTGCAATATTCCCCTCCACTCACAGTTCAGCCTTTTCATAATTATTCTATCTCGTTATATTTGAAGCACTTATTAAAAATGCTGCACGAGTCCGCTCTCAACATCCCGCTGAGAGCAATCACGCAAACAATTAATCACTCTGTGCGTCTTCGCGCCCTAGTCCTTTCGCTGTCTGTGTGCTGGACACATTTCCGGTTCTGTAAGTTTCGAAAGAAAATATCTGCAGCCAAGTGTGCCACAAAGTGCGCTTGCACGGGGGAGGGGGCGAGGGCGCCTCCAAGCGAGACAATGAATTGAACGGTAGAATACGGTGAGAATTAGTGCGATTATGTTTTCGAGTGGGATTGTGGGGGATCATAGCGTAATGTATTCGCAGGAAGGCTCCGCGCATATTGAACAAGGCCGCAGGATTAGGGCCACGCCCGCTCACCACTCCGTCTAGCCTCCAGATATCCGTGTCAATTGTATTCACGCGTACCGAGACGAAACATCCACACAAATCTATTTATTAGATAATTATCAATTATGTTTGAAACTGGCCGCAAATGTCTGAATTTGAGAGTAACACGACTAAGTATTGCTATGGAAATCAAAGAACGAATTAAAAATTTAGCCAAATTAAAAAAATGCGTATCAGTGTAAGAAACGCACATGGAATAGAATTTGGAAAGCCGCTAATGAGCTTTACACAGCTTACAACACAGATGCTCATAGAGATGCAATAGCCTGATATAAATAAAAGCATATATAAATGGAATGCTGGGCGTATTATGCTTACTTTGACAACGTGTGACTTCCTTCTGTCTAATGTACCGCAATTTAATTGGTACCGCTTCGAAGTGCAAAAAATTGAAGCCATTCTGTTGGTACATCTTCGGATAGGTCTTGGCCGAAGAGGCAACGAGGGCAGGTCAGCGACGTTGAAAGGAACACGACGCAAATGAATCAATCATAATTCGACTCGGCGACCTTGTTAACATCCGGTACAGGTGCCAGCGCGCAACAGTTCGCAGCCGAGACGTTTTCTTAAAGCAACGGAATGGCTGGAACAGCGAGACTATTTTTTTATTTTACTTTTTTACTATTTACCCGTGGGAGAGCCATGCTGAAGCATATGGTGACGCTCAAATTGGGCCGGCTCGTCCAAAGTGATACCACGGTTTCCCATAATACTCAGTGTGAAACAGTATTTGTAATGTGTTTCGCAGAGTGAGTGAGTATATCGGAGGCCCTTAAAAATGCCGCTTCATCATCATCATCATCAGCCTATTCAAGTTCACTGCTGGACATAGACCTCCCCAAAAATGCCACTTAAGCGGCGTAAGCGGCCGGCAACGCAACCGATGCGCGGACTATGGCGCTGTTGTTTATGGGCGGTGGTGTTCTCATACCATATAGGTGATCCACCTGCTACGTTGTCCGCTATACTCGCGATTGAATCATTTTGTATTAGATATTCTGTAATTGCAATTTGGCGTTAGGCGATTAAGCTATACGATATGCAGGCAATGAAGCGGGCCCTTTCCTCTGGCATTCTCTAATCAGTACACGGGCAACTCTAGCCAACTCTAATTGTGTAAGAATGTTACAGTTGCAAGAAAAAAGGGCTCGTATCGGTAGAAACATTGACGGCTCCAAAGTTTTCTAAACGGCTACTGGTGGGGCCCGAATATTGCAGAACTCAGCAGGTGTCTATCCAAGTGTCCTGAATGCGAAGCTCGAGGTCGTTCATGGAACTCCGGAAGCGTTAATTAATTTGAATATTTCAAATGAAGGTTTAAATGAAGGCAAATTGACGTCTCCTAATGGCGTCATCAATAAACCTCACAAGATATGAAACACAAGCGGAGGCTGCAGCTGCCTGCGCCGCGCTGGAGAGCCTCAACGACATAATTACGCCGCTACCTTCTCTGCGACGCTAATACCGCTTAATGTACACAGACGCGCGCTGTTTACATTTTAATCGCGCCCAAATAATATTCCGCTTCACTCCGCAGCGCGGCCGCTCGCCTCTTCGCTCGGATGCGGACAACAACATTTCACGGCAGGCACACTGTCACAGTGCAGATGCTTTCTCATCTTTGGACCATCAGATAAACAACAAGAGATACAGTGAGAAGAGAGGCTGCATATTTGAGACGCAATTAACAGGAACGACGGGATTAGACGTTAGCTTAGCACAAACAATATGTTTAGCGAAAGTGAAAAGATCGTGCGCCTTCCTCTTCCACCGTTCGTTTGCTGCGTAGTATAATGCTACTTGTTGGAGATGGCTATCTCTTCGTAGGAGGAAATATCAAACTAAATAAGTTTCAAGATAAAAAAACTATCTAAGATGTATAAGTAGTACTTGTCTCAGTTTAAATAGCAGTATAGAGTTGCGATAACTTATTGATTGTTGATATTTTTTATAGTATAGCGGACAATGTAACAGGTGGGTCTCCTATATAATAAGAGAACACCGCCGCACATGGACAACCGCGCCTCAGTCCGCGCATTGGTTGTGTTGCAAGCCTTTAACGCTACTAAAGCGGCATTTTTAAGAGCCTCCTATAACATGACTCACTCAGCGAAACACATTACAAGTACCGTTTTACGTTGAGCATTCTGTTAGCCTATGTATCACTTCGGACGAGCCGGCCCAATTAGTGCGTCAACATATGCTTCAACATGGCTCTCCCACGAGTAAGGATGGCTCTCCCACGAGTAAGGATGGCTCTCCCACGGGTAAGTATGGCTCTCCCACGGGTAATTTTCAATGTAGTTTTTGCATCATGCATGCTATGATGGACAACGGAGCAGGTGAGTCTCCTTTATAGTGAAAGATCGCCACCGTCGATTGTCATGTGATTTGCCAATTTTTCACACCATTCAAGCGATATAATTTCATGAGCTCCGATATCATTGCTCACGCAGCTTAACATGCCACGAGAACTTTTTCAGAATGTGAGACGGCTAATTCGTGTAGGTCTTCGTGTAGGTATTCTTACTGTCATACAAAACCTTTCGCTACGGACCAGTCCGTAGTAACTTCTCTTCTGTAGCGTTGTATCTGCATTAAATTGGTCCGCGTCGTAAAAGACGGAGTTTGCATAATTCGTTCGAGAGCATAAACATTCTGCAATCGAGTTTGCTCCTTCCATGAAAACAATATTAGCCGAATGTAAAAAGGCAGCGAACACGATAAGAGCGTACAAAGAAGTGATCCGAACCGCGTGCGATATAATATTCATACAGCCACGCCACTTTGCCGGAGCAGAGCGGCGGCGCAACCCGCGAGAGGCGCGCGTTCGCTCGGCTGGCGATGAGCCGCGGCCAGCAGGCGTGCCTGCCGCTGCCCCCACTGCTGCCGCGCGGAGCACAGGCGGCCCGGGCCCCGAGCGCTTGTCAACGCACGCGGCTCTGTTCGCGGTGACGGCTACTGCTTTCATTGGTAGCTATCTTAAAAACACCTGCACAGAGATGGAGACAGTTAAACTAAAGTGGACCACTCGTACACTCTTTTCGATGGCGCTGCCACGACACAGAGGTGGCAAAATCGAGGCGAGCGCGCCGCTCCAAGCTTGGGCCACGGCCAAGCGCGCTCTCGCTCCGAAACCGTTTTAGCATAAATGCGAGATAAGAATGATATTCCCTAATATAGCGAATTATTCGATAAAGCTTCCATCTTTATTGAAACTCTTTTGCTTCTCTATTACCTTTAATGCTCTCTTGCACGTATAGTTGCTAGTATTAGTTGCTTGATGAAGGTTCGCGAATGAAAAGTAGGAAATGGCATTTTATTTGGTGCAAAGAAGCACGTTATTTGTCCATTGGTGGAGCGCCAATTCAGCATTACCTCGACACGTTTGCAGCCGTAGAGAGGTCGGGCGGGTAAGCCCAGCCCCGGGTGGCTTCGCGTGGCCCGTCAACGAACCTTGGCAGCGCCGTGCGACATTCGTAGCGGGCTTTTACTTTACTTTTGCTCCACTTGACCTGACTTAACACATGCACGGGACGAAAATCAAGAGTTACACGACACATATTGATGAATCGCCTTTTATGATGACTGTTCATCAAAGATGTAACGAGCCCGACGTACTTTCAACTAAGCCGCAGCGATACCTTACAACCCCGCATGAGGTGTTGTCAGTGTAATCCGAAGCTGTAACACAATCTACTCGTATATGTAGTGCGGACGAAGTTCGCGTGATGAGAAAACTTAACCTGTTGCAATTTGCTAGTGGCTCCCATGGCCACTTATCTTCCTTAGCGTTCGCGTCTCCGATGGAAAGAACAGGACAATATTCCTTGTGCTTTGAATGGCTTCCCAGACTTTTGTTGCGCGATTCACGCACTTGAAGGTATGGAGGCTGTCCGAACCTACTCGGTCGTGTTGCAGTTAGGTCTAACGGGTTCAGACGTACGAGTCGTCGCATCGCAGCACATACACGTTTTCGAGGACAGTTGCAAAGATCAAACACGTAGTTTCCACAACATTGTGTGTAATTTTCTGTTAACACTTCGCGAAGAGTTGTGACGAGACTATGGTGTCAGTGTAAAATTCGGCTAGCAATGGCGACGCGGCTCGCGGCGGCATTTATCACTAAAGCGGAGTAGCTTTATTCATATTAAAGGGCGGAGGGAATCCATCAAGTTAACACGAAGCTCTCTTGTAAACGAAACAGGACATTTTCCCATCTCGTTGCCCAAAATGTACTCGAATAAATTAGCCAAAAGGCGAGAACTGTTGAATTTTAACCGGCCCCGGCGCGTGACCGCCTCGCAGCGCCTCCAACGGAATTTTAATATTTCATTCCTCGCCTTCGTGTTATCATAAAGCTATTATATAGGTTGCTGCTCGGTAGCCTTGCTCGGACCTCGTAACATGCAATCAACAGTATTAAAGCATGTTAAGTAGTTTGCAACATCTTCCTCAATTCCGAAAACAAAGGTAAAGAAGCAAAATCTGCTCAACCACCTCACTAGGATACGGCGCTCTCTGTTATATAACCGACGCAATGGATCAGGCCACCGAGCACATGCCGCTATTCGTTACACCATCGTGACCTTTGGTTTCATGTGGGAGAGGCGACAGCGGCCGAGGTCAGCTCCCCCTAAAGCGTCTAGCGCAGAAACCGGGACAAACTACTGCTACAATCATCCACGTCAGTCAAAATGTTCGGGTTCACGACGACCACGACGGCTCTGACGATAGCGCGGCGGCAAAACAGACAACTTGTACATCTGCCGCGCGAGTCTTGCATCTTTAAAGGACATCTCAAAGACACACGTCTGCCAAGGTGATTAATTCTCATTTCTCTGAAAACAGACTGGCACGTCAACGTAACTTCAAGAGACTCCAAGAAATGTCGACTTTCCTCTTCAATATTTTAGTACTCCATCCGAAATTCGACGATAATTTTTTAAGTGTCTAATTTGAATAAGTCTCAAAAGTGAAGACGTGCTCATCAGTAATCATAGATGAGTTTTCTATAACTTGTGGAGAGCGGGAAGGACCCTCGACGCGCCATTTGCATCTGAGACGGGGCTGCTAAGTCAGCGCTCGCGGCGCAACACTCGTCCTCAAGCGCAGAGCGCTGCCGTCTCGCTTTTTATTCCGGCTCTACAATTTTCAGCGCTGTACAATTGTCCAGCTTTTTAAAAATTTTAGAGGTTACCGCATATATTATATCGTAAAAATTATTATAATTGAGCAATTCCGTTCGTTTATCGATTAGAAATTGAGATCGGAAGGATTTTAAAAGATCCCAACAGCGTACCTATGCGCCTCCCTGTCCTGGCCTCTCGAGGCTCGGACGTCACTTCCAAACCTCCTTTTGCAACCTTCCACTTCGCTTGCTCACTCGTTCACCTTTAATTATTTATTCAAGACTGCAACTGCTCCAATGAGCACTTTCTTTTACAAGACATAGCATTATTTCAGTTGAGACGAAAAAAAATAAGCAGTGTATGTCAGAAAGTAAGAAAACTGTAGCCACATATAAAGCCAATAAATTAATGACAACTGCGTTACTCTCGGTCATAGAAGAAAATGTGATATCGAACAAAACTTTTACTATAAAGCGGCTGGTTAAATAATCACAGTGGTATACATTTGGTCGCGATATGCAGAGCTAAACCAACAAAAACGTGTTTACACAAAAGTCCATTCATGGAAACGACAACGTAAACTTTGAAAGTAGTCCAAATGTTGGGCGGGCGGCCGCGACCCGCCCCTGTGCCGCTAGGGCTGCCAACAAGTACTCTGGTGCATACACTCGTGCACGCACCTAACAGAGACCTATTCTTCCTTTGTGGCAAGGCCTAGCAACTATAAACGAACTTGACGTGTATCTGCTGTAGAAGCCGCTGGTTCGCTCGAGCCGCCGCCTCCCGCTCGGCGGCAGGTAGACGGGCGCCCAGCCCTGCCGCGCGTTACGTTATTACTCCGTGCGACAAAACACTGGAATGCCTCGAGTGCGCCCTACTTCGGCACTTCGGCACGTTCGCGTGCACTTTGTGCCGATTTAAAAAGCCCAACTCGGTTCATTTGGTTGTGTTGCTTTGGCCAAGTGCTCATCGCCGTCGCTTTAATCACAGCGCTCACCTCCTTTAGCTCCTATTTTTTATGGAGACAAACAGAAGGATCATCTAGGGTATGCGTTGCTCCACCCAATGACACTCCTAGCCCTTGCAAAGCCGCGGGTGCGTTGCCGGCCTTTAAGAATTATGTCCGCTCTTTTGTCGAAAGAACCCGCATCGTATTGGTTTGGAAATAGCCATGCTGGCAGCTGATTTTACATAGAGGTGGTCCGCGGAACAAAATACTTTAAAAAACGCTCAGTTGTGGAACGACAAACATCGAGATAACTGCTGGTAGTTTCGTTCAATTCTTCCCTAATTCAAATCGTTCCACCTTTTCTTACGAATCTCTTTCAGACCATTGATTTTTTTTTATTACCAAAACAAATTGTTACATAGCTTTTATGTAGATACTCGAATTTTATAATGACAGGTAATGTTAACATTTCTTTTGTATATACATCTTATGAAGTATTGCAAATCATTTGTAAAAGGGGGAAGATTATTACTACTCAACCTAAATAATTATAAGGAAAATACCCCGACTTTGTATTTCGTTTGTAATCATAATTGAATGTCTTTAATACTGGAAGTCTGTAATAAACGTAAAAAGGGGTGCGGGCTTAGTGCGGCGGGCGGCGTGCCCGTGTAATACAGATAACAAATGGAGTAGAGTTGTAGGAGACTATGCTATCAATCAACGTCTCGAGATGAAATGACGATGTGTCGCTTACATTCAATTTATTGTCTCACGCGGAGCTTTTTGAGCTTTATTTATCAAGCTCCGAGGGATTATAGCGCGCGGCTGTTCAGCGCTCTCTTCCCAAGCCGGCTCTGCTTAGCTCTCGCGCTCTTGCAAACACTAAACAAAAAACTTCTCATTTTATGAATTTATTGGTACCTATTGTCAAGTCTTTGTTCGAAAAGCAGTTTAATCTATTTGCGGCGTCATGACAGTAGTGTCAGTGATTTATTTTCTTTCTGCTTCAATTACGAATGCCCTATTCTTGACCTGTCTATTTAATTGTTCGAGTATATATTAAAAATGTTTGGTAATAAAATAAACGCAAAAACAACCTATCTGAAAATATGGGAACCGAAAGAAACAAATGAATGCGTTGTAAATCTCTTTTGAGCGTGTTTATGCGACGTCGCTGTGTGGCCGCCGTGAGCAGGAGTCCACGGAGCCGTAAGCCATTCGGCTGTCTTATTTATGTAGCCAGCGCTACCCGTGCCCGATTCAAGCGACACCGCACTGGCGCAAGCCAACTGCTCACTGCTCCGGACGAAGTGTTCTGGAGGGAAGAGCGAGGGGAGTTCGCGTCACGAATCTCAGCGACTCGACGCTACGCTTCGGCGCTCTCTCCCAAGACGTGACGTTGACGAATGGTCGGCGGGCAATCGTCGCGGTTTGTTTAGCCGGTTATTGGGGATGCGATGAGAAGACCTCAGCGCCTCGCGCCTCCTTGCCTCACGGTGCGACGGCTCAGAAAGCAATTTCATCCAAAAAATACATTATAAGAAGAAAAATTTATAATGTTTTAACATTACATTTTTTGAAATTCAGATGACATTAAACTTAAAACTAAAATGGATTTGCAGCCTGTTGATATGTACCTGCAATAAAGGTCCTGGGAGTGTGCAACCTGTGGTAAGTAATCGGCGCCTACACCAGGCCTCACACAACAAATAGGAGCAGCTTTTTTTTTGATTACACGTATATAAGGTTAAAACTGAACAAACTCCGCGATGAAAGACTCCTGAAAGAATACTGCAGAGGTGGGAGAGCAAGCAACGAGCGGCCGAAATGTGTTGCATGGTTTATGGAACTTTTTTACGCTTGCATAGCTGCGGAAGCAGCTATAACGAGTAAATATTTTCCTAGGAGCGAATAATCTTGGGATTTCTTCCAATGGACAACCCAAGCGTCAGGTAGGAGCTAGCGAGGAATGCCTCGGAGCGCGGCTTGCCTAGGCCCCTTTGCAATTAGTCTCTCGATTGACAGCACTCACATATGTCCCAGTACAATATCAATTAATCTTAAAAGTAAAAATTACTAAACCAAAGAACCTAATTATTTACTTTCTCTCTTTAGTTTTAAAATTTGTGAAGAAGAAATGAACTGGGTCCTAAGTGTACGATTCATACGAATACAAAGATGTGGATCTATTCGCGTAGCTCGTATTGGCTAGTTCTCTTACGAACATAAAGTTTCTTTTGGCAACCGCGTTCTTCGTTAAGCCACTCTGTCGCTGCGGCCGCGCAAAAGAGCGGCGGAAAGAAACGCCATAATTGCCTCGCACTTGAGAAATAAACTGACATAAATGCAGACTTGACATTTCCATAGCAGCATCTCAAGACAATTTCACCCCTTTTGCTGCGGCTTAAGCGATGGGAGCCTTCCTCGGAGCGTTCTGGCGCCACCTCGTGCGAGCACGAAATGATCTTCGTCCGTTTTCTTTAGGCCTCTCGCTCGCGCCTATCGCTTGCGCCACGCGTGACGTCAAGAGCAAAGCTCTCAGCGCAGCTGGAACCGCGGGACGCGAGCGACTAGCGGCCTTACAGCGAACGGGGCGAAGGGGCGTTTTCGCGTGGGTCGCGAAGCCGGCACACGCATGGCCGCGCGCAGACCTTCACGCGAAACGTTCGCTTTGAAAGTTGTCCGCGGAATTAATTTGAAAAGAGGATTTATTTAAATGTTTATATTTAATTTTTAATCTGTACAACCCTTACACTGCACTTTTATTAACGTTTAATCCGCGCGCTCGAGCACACGAGTGCTTCTAGCCTCGTGCTCGTTTAATATAAAGCATTTATGTTTATACCTCTCTTCCCTAGTCATCTCCAAATATACGTCCACGGCTAGATGACGCACGTCCCCATGCTATGTTCTATATTTTCGGCTGTGACATTTGCAAGCTTCGAAGGCAAAGTTTTATCTGGAGTAGAATTAGATGAGATCATAGTTTTTGTGGCATTTCAATAATGTCTTGGGCAGTACAATTCGGCAAAAAGTGAACCACATGTACGTTGGAACAATAAAACAGAATGTGCAAATTGTGAAATGGAGCGAGCGCGATCGAGCCGCTCGGCGGCTGATTTCCCGCCGGAAATGCAAACGATGCAGCGTGCACGCGCTTCGCGGCCCTGCCTCTCTCTACTGCGCCTCTGCCGCTCGCATGTCGCCAAATATATCAATAGTCCGATTCCAAGAACCATTTTCGATAAGGTTTCATTTTTAAAGAGATTTTCATTGTTTTTTATTAATTGAGTCACTTTTTCAATTTTTTTTTTGTTATTATTAGCTATCCGTTCTTTGATTCTACTGTCTGTAGATTCTCCTTTGTTCTCGACCCATTCGCACAGACCCAAACCCGACAATGCTAGCTCTCGGCTTGTGGCAGTATCCTCCTAATCGGCTGCACCAGAGGAGGGCCGCTCATTGCCAAAAGATTCGACGACATTCAACCGAAAGTACCTCTTCGCTGGCAATGGTACTTCGACGGAGGCGCGTCGACGCGCAGTGGCCTACGTCGGGCTCATTTCAACGATCCTCTATTATCTTAGAGTTCAGTTATAATGAATTTTGAAAGCAATGTTCTGGCTATCAGTAGGGTCCCGAATGCCGAAGCGTAGTCGATAAAAGGACGCGGCGCTCACCTGACCAGAAGTCGTAAAGAGAGGCATTCAATGAGCCGCGTCGTAAACCTGCAGATAAGTGTCGCAGTGAAGTTATTCGAGTTTAAGAGCGCTCTTATCGGCCGTTGGAAGGTGTTCGGCGCCGCGGAGGGCCGAACAACAGGTCGCGCTGCGCCATTACGGCCGCTATATTCTTTTGAAGACTTCCGCCTGGAGGCGAGTGACAAAAGCCGCGCCGCAGCTGGCGTCGTTACAGCTATCTGAGCGGCTTATCTTCGCGGAATATAGCCTCGCAATAAATTACTACAATACAAAATATGCCTTGCTACAATTTTGGTTTTTTATAGGATCCTGTCTAACCATTGCGAAACGAGGGGTGCTGTTCTATTGTCGATGGCAGTTATGGCACTCGTCACGGCGAAAGTCCATTAGGAAGCCTAACTTTCGACAAATTTCCATTAGATGTATAGCGGACATCGAGACGGGTCTTACCTTAAGTTAATTTTTTTTAAATCACACAAGTTCAGTGTGGTCAGGCCACGGGTTCACCGCGCCTTCGAATACTCACGTCAAGGACGGTAACAATTGCCTGCGACGTTTAATGCGTAAACAGTGGCGAGCGGTTGGTATTAGGGTTACGCAAGCAGCGCTAAAGTCGATCGTGCAAATTGAATTGGCGGAGGCATGCTGGCTGGAGGCAAGGCAAACGCCAGCCCGTCTACTGGAAGTAGGCTCTGCCCGTTGAGACCCGCCGTCGGAGCATGAATACTAAGCGGAACGTCTTATTTGCTTAAGGAAGACTAACGCCTCCCCGCGGCGCCCCTCGGGAGACGGAGTTATGGCGTCAGGCTCCCGCCGAGCGATTGGGGAGCTGCAATAAAGTGAATTATGCACACGACTGCAACGATACTCTGTTTCGCGCGGGGAGGCCGTTGCAGACAGATGCTCCGCCATCCTCTCTTCGCCGACTCGTCGACTCTGCCCTTTTCATGTGCGAAACGCTTCTTCATTTAAGTCAATTGTCTGTAAGTACTTCACTTAGGAGCACATAGTGACATAAAACTGTGTGTGTTAAAGTTGCAGACTGACAGGAAGTACATGACATGCCTAGATCAGAAAAGAGCAAGGAAGAATGGCAGCCGGATTTCATATTTCACGTTGCTATTTTACTTTACGGTTTTTACGATTATTTTACGATTTTTTTATTATTAATTATTATTACATACAATACATTCTTGTTTTAATTTATACGAAGGTATTTTGTAATAAAAATATTAAATGCCTTTAATCTGGTGCTTTTCTGATAACTGATCATTTCAATTATGAGGCTGGGGGGAGGGTCGCATGACAATAATAACTGTTATAGGGCGTCATAGTGTATGTTAATAAGTTTAGGAAGCTTTAAAAATATTGCAGTACGTACTTCTTTCTTTTTCTATTTAATATATAAAATTTAAAGTTACTTAATGTTCTAGTACTGTTAAAAAATAATTGAGAAGAAACTACTTTATTAATAGTCCAATTCAATATGTGGATGGAAAATGAAAGCCGTAATGAGATTAATTAATCTCGGCGTATTCATGAGTGCAAAATGGCCTTTTGAAAACCGTCTCCGGTAGCAGCAGCAAGCCGTAGAAGACACGTGCGGAGAGCAGATAAAGCCGGGAGCTTGGAAGTCAAATAAATGCCGTAATTAAAATGGGCCGCGGCCTTTGTTCGGCCACTCGGATCGCTGCTCTTTGCTGCTCCACTGCCGCATCCTCTGCTCTGCCATCAGCAACAGATCCCTCTTTTCCATCGTTTTCATTCGAATATTTTGTTTAAATTAAACACACTGTCCAATTTGCTTTCTATTTTCTTAGTATATCATACAATTGACGCGTTAGGAACAAATGTCACGCTCAGACAGGCAGCCTAAGGCGTGGTGGGCGGTGGCTGAACTCCAATCGTTTGTTGTAGAGTTGCGACATTTTGGTTAGGCTTTAAAAGAGATTATACTTGGTGAGAGCCGCAGTTGAGGTGCTTTATTACCAATACGAGCTGCAAAAGCGATTCCAGCTGAAGCTCATTGGAAATCAGCTCGGCTTGTATAGCGGTTTTATAAGATTGTCTATCCGCGGGACGTGACACGATTGGAAAAGGCTCCAACGATACGTACGTTTTGTTCGCGTGTACATTGTGCGTTACGGCAACTTGCGAGGAATACACGAGCTCACGGCCGCGGCCGGCACGTTCTTGGTCGACCCCGGCGGGCTGCGCTCAGGCCTCACATCTGTATGTCCCTATATATACAGCTGATGTTCACGATTTGGCTTACATTTTACAATTTCAAATCTACAAGCTGACCTGTACCGGCGCGACGTTGAGTGGGTTTGTGATAACCCAAACGCCACGTGATGGCGAAAGGCGGAGCACGGCTCTAATGCTTTTCAAAATAGTGCATTGAGAAACGCTTCAGGTGACGTATGTTTTGTCGACTGTCGAGCGTTAGTTGCGATGCGCGCCACGGGCCGCTCGTAAAGTGCGCTCGCCAGATGGCGCCGCCGCCGCTCACCTCGCTGCAGCGGCGCCCCACGATTCTCCTCCCTCACTCCTCGTTTGCGAGACCGCACCGCTGGCTTTGCAAACAGTGACCTAACTGCCACTCTTGTTCAGTTCAGTGTTCAGTTCTGAAACAGTTTTAGATTGAAGCTGTATAAGGGAGAAGATGTAAAATGAACGGTTTGTTAGCCATTTTAGAACGATATAAACTAAATGAAACGTCGAAGCGATGAAAAAGTAAGAAAAAACCGGTTCGGCCCTCGCGGCGCGGCGGCGGCCTTTTTGGCTGCCTCGGCAGAAATCCCGCCGCGAAGTGAGCCTCTCGCTCTTCGCTCCGCACGTGCCCTCTCTTAAAGAAGCCAATTTTATATTTCGCCGCTCACATCGGCTTCTGCCTGATCAACTTTTTTCGACGCCCTGTTATTATGTGCGTGTAGAACAACTCGTGCCACGCGTGCCGCAGGAGGCTGCTACCAAAAATCGATCTTGGCTTGAATGGGCAGTCTGCGTCTCTGTCTGAGGGTTCCTTTGTCTGCCCGTCTGCAACTTTCAATAGTATTCAATAGTAATTCATAGTGTCGGGTCTTTTTATAAGCTTTATATTAACTTGGCTTTGTATGTTTGTTCGGGTAGAATCATACAACTCAATTTTTAAGCAGATATCTCCATCCGATTGAGCTGAAGTTTTTAAATAGTCTTTGTTAAGTTCCTTCCGGTAGACATCACCAGCCGAGGCCGATGGTCGGAAATAGAGCGAGCCCAGGCCGAGGCAACTTAGATTGCCTGCACAAACAGTTAGCAGACAGCGTTTTGGGGACAATTTATCAATCGCAAGTTGGGGAGTCGTGCGGCGGTGGCGAGCACGTTTCCCTCGGAGCGTTTCTTACTTAAAAATGGCGGCCGCTCGGCAATTACGGCCTTATCTCGACGCTAACTGAATAAAACTCGGCGACGGTTCATCATCTTCGCGCGGCTAAGTTTTAGTTAGTTTTTGTGAGCGCCGCCTGATTTATCGGCGCCGCCATTCGCCAGTCGCCCCTCGCACTTAAGCTCGACGCGTCGCGAAGCGTTGTTGTCTGATTGCTTCTATTTTGATGTCTTTCTTATCCCAATTCGTCAATAAACCGCTAACCATGTATATAATCGTATAATATTATTACTAAGTAATAAGTAAGATGGTTATAACAAGAATCGAGTGCACAGACGGTCGCATGGCGAGATCCAGCCTTCATAAATAGCGAAGCAGTTGTTTGTCGCTACATCGAAGTACATAAGACGAGTTTTGCTAGCCACGGAGCTGCCTTTCCCCATTTAAACATTCACCGGCGCGGCGGAGTTCACGCGGCCAACGCCTCCGTCTCCGTTGAGCGCGAAAGGTAGCCGCCACACTGGCAGTTAACGCTCATCGACGCCTTACAGCGACCAGCCTCGCCTCTCCCTCTCCTGCCCCGCCACTCGCCGTGCAAGGTGTTGCACTCGGAGTGAATCCCTCTCTTTAGAACAAGCCAATGTAACAGGGTCTCCCTCAATATGACAGACAGCTGTCTATATTGGAAATGTTCCGATAGCTGTCCTTTCGTTTAAGCAAGATCCAGCTTAAGATTATGGTGTTCGATGAAGGATGAATAGCTAAATTCGTTGCTTGAAGACAATCACGGTTTTTCTGGACTTTAAGTGCTTTTTAGTCTATTGTAACGTCGACTTGAGTTTGGGCTAGTGTCCCCCCAACCTACACCTCAATTGTTTCAATAATATGTGTAACAACGACATTGATCCAAAACAACTATGCCTTAAATCATTTGGATAGATGTTTTTAAATGAACATTCTTCCTGTCCGGAACTGTTCCATCGTTATGCATGGATTAATATTTAGTTTGATTCATGACTCCTAATGAGTTATATTGTAATTAAATGTTCCGTTTCATATACATAGTTTAGGGACAGCTTGTTCAAAAATATTGTACTTCTAAGGCTATTTATTATCACAGAATATATAAGAAGATAATTCCCTGACAACAACTCACAGCGTTTTTTTTTTGTACGTTGGTCCACAATTACAAAAAGGGTAGTTTATTTGAGCTGCAATGGGACGAAGCCAGTAGGGGCATCCAAAAGCATCATTTGACTCATTCCGCGAAATGGCTAAGACATCCAATTCTTTGCCGCTTTCATAAGATGTTTCACAAAACATGTGTCTTACGGATACTGTTAAAAAGTATACTTGTAAGTTATTAAGTTCTTCGACAAATTAGGAAACACTGAACAAGAACTGCAGCAATTTAATTGAAGTCTATGTAATCTGAGAGCCTCGAGCCTTAAAGGTTTTAAAAGTGTACCATGATATATATTTATTATATATTGGGTTCGAATCCGTAATTCCGTTAGAGGCAGTTATAATTGAATTTATAATTTATTCGGTCTCTCGAAGGGTGAGTGTATTAATACTGTCGCACCCGTGGGAGATCCATATAGAAGCTTATGCTGACGCCCCAATTCGGCCGACTCGTCCGAAGTGACACCATGGCCTCATATAATACTAAGCGTGAAATGGTACTTGTACTGTTTCGTAGACCGAGTGAGGATACCGGAGGCCCTTAAAAGTGCCGCTTGAGGCTCAAAAATCCGGCAACACAACCAATGCGGTGACTGTAACGCGGTTGTTCATGGGCGGCGGTGTTGTCTTACCATATAGAAGGTCTACCTGCTTCGTTGTCCGCGATACCTTAAAAAATAATTTCTTAGCACTACGTTCGTTGCTGATTTGGAAATAAAATAACTAAAACCCAACTGATTTTCTTGAGTTTACTTCTCGACAGTCTATAAATTTCGTTTTGAAGGCGTCCAGTTCAAGTGCTACTAAAATGAAGAGCTGTGACGTTGACTCGGCTGGCTTTTGTTACACAGCATACCAACATAAGCCATTGAAAGAGATGCGGGGCTGTTAAGCGGCAGTGCAGGGTGAGACATTTCGTAAGTGCACGGAGCGCGGGCCGCTGCTCGGTAGATTATCGACACAAGCAGGTCGTCAAGCAGATGCGCCAATTAAAATGCTACGGTGTTGACAGGCGATGCGGATACCTTTCAGCCTCTGGAGCGCTGCATCTCGTCGTTGGCTACACTGGCTGTGCAACTGTGAACTTCTCTTTCCGATCATTCTTGGAATCTACTATCGTTTTAAAGTATTAGTTGGCCTTCGGCTTCATAGATCTGAATTCCCCGCAGACAGTCCTCACGGTGGGCGCTGCGATCAGCAGCCGTGGCTCAGCGAAAAAAAAGCGAAAAAGCGGCGCGAGTTCGTTACCGTGTTTGCATTCGCCTCCCCCGCCCCTCCCGTCTCTCTCGTCGCCTCTTAATTTGTGAGTGCAACTTAATTTGGCGAAACGCGACTTATTGGCTCAAGCCATTTTGTATTTAACCGTTTGTGTACCTTTTCACTGTAGACATTATGAGCTGCGATACTGTTACGACTCATTAATGAGATAGCCTTACTCGCAAGTCGCACCTACACCGTGGGGACGATTTTTAAATATTGCAAATTGTTCAGTGCATTGGCAGCATAATTCAGCACGAAATAAAAAAGTATATAAATAATTATTATATAACCCGGTCTTGCGAATTGAAGAGAGCTAGAAAGGCGCAGAATTACTCCAAACATATCACGAAAACATCGCCTATCGAGAAAAAAGTACACGCATTTTATTTTTCTGATCACGGCTTAATCGTAAATATGAAGGGTTCCGCACCTTCTGGTAGCTATTGCAAAAAGAGCGCGCTCCATAAAATATATGGGGGAGTTACTGCGGGCCTATTCCGTAACAAGCTTGAACGTTTCTAAACAACGACGCTGCTCTGCCCGCGACAGGCGGGTCTCGGCCGAGGCCTGCGCTCAGAATAGTCCCGCTCCTTTTATCCGGCCGGATATACGTGTAGCTGTTTTATTTTCGAATAAAAGAGCCCGAATGAATTTCTTCGAGGCCGCGGATTAATTATAAGCTCGGCGCCAGTGGTGAGACAGTGGTGAGACCGTCGGGCTGATAAATGAGCAGGTACTCACTGCAAGCTTTCTGACGACCGCGGCTCGTATGCCACGCGCTTCTCGTATCTCTGTTCTCGAGAACAAGTTGATTGCTTGAGGGTTGCGCGCCGTATCGTACAAATTCGCTCGCACATGGAGAATAAAAAAGACTATCGGTTACCTACCAATGTAATGTCGGAGTCATGGAACGGTCAGACGAGCTTATTAGCACTCTTGGTAGACGTACGTACGTCCCCTCGCGCGTACGCTCGCCAATTAGTGCGAGCCGCGAACGGATGCTTTATTAAACAGCGAAGAGTCAGAGGCGCGATAAATCCGCGTCAGACGCAATGCCGGCTCGCCCAACTTTCCGCTCGCTCTAACGAGTTTTTAACTTTCAGCGAAACCGAAAAATGTCTCTATTCTGCTCCCTGGAGCGAGACACGGGGCTTCATCAATATCAACAGCTTTGAAATCAACATTTGCGACTGCTTTATAATACAACTCCATTCTCCACTCTACGCTTATCACAATTATTACAAAGAAAAATCAAGCTGATACAATTTAATAATTAGAAATAGCGGTAATAACATGAGTATAATATATCTGGTAGCGGCGAGCGGCGTGGAGAATTAAGGATAAGCTTGTAACGCAGAATTCTGCGTTACAATAATTGTTTTCACTAAAGCGAGTGAGTTTCACTGCATCATGCACTACGTAGCTATGCAAGCTACATGCTTCAACCTACATACATACGAGTACAATACACAAAGCTGGAACAATCGGGAGTTTGAACAACCCCTCCAGCAACAGCTTGCAGTGGAAGCTGCATCCTAACTATTTAACCCGTCATACAAACCGACCGCTCGGGTTTTGTCAAGTTGTGTTTGGTCACAACTATATGATTTCGCAGTTTGGCACTACACAAAGCCTTATTTGTGCCTCATCGCTGGAACAGGTTTAGGTTCAAAAATGTGAACAATGTGTGTGTGCCACGAATAGAAATATTTATTGGTACCTATTTATAAAGGACGCCGCCGCGGTAGCCTGCTGCGTTTGAGCTAGCTGGCACTCGTGGCAATGACAGCTTAGCACATGCCGCGCGGACTCACCCAGCCGAACAAATGCCACCCGACGAGCCACGCTGAGCTAAATTGGAAAGAAACTCGACAATTTTTGCGAAGTGCGTACTTTTGCTCTACTGTGAGCCTAATCTCGACGCAGAATCCAATACTTTATTGCTATTCACTTGTTATTCACCCATCTCAGAAATCAAAGCAATTACAATTTTTTAAAGTTGTTTGTAGGTCATGATGAAGGATAACAATTTACAATCTCGCTGGACTCAACATATGGAGAGTTTTAATAGTTTACGCGTCTTAGTTCAGTCCAGTTAAGTTCATTGCAGGAAGAATCCGATACCTGCTGCAGAGGTGCGTCAAACTTAAGACACGCTCTTTATGTGCGGTATATTTGCGAATTTCCTGCGTGAAGGCCCCATTAGGCCGTGGGCTCTCGCTGCGCACACTACTTCTGTCGCCGACTTCAACGAGATTCAAATGTGTCGTCTTCGAAGCTACCTCGTATGTGCGATATAGTTGCTGGCTATTGATTAGGAACAGGTCATAGTTAACGTGGTTTGCTATAATATTATTGAAGCCACAAAAAACCACTGACTTGACGATCGCGCCTCTGCGAACTAGATGACAGCCCGCCGCGAGCTCATCTTTTATATTTAAAAAATGCCGACTTTTTTAAGACTTGATTACGTGTGATCGTGCAATATGTATTTTTATTACAGTTTGTGTGTGAACAACGTACACGCATCAATTCTGATCTCCGTAAAGCAACTATAAAAGGAAGTGTCTTTTGCGGCGATAAATAACATTACTCGCGAGATGGTCGTTCGTGCTTTTATTGTGACAATAAAAGTTGCGGTAAAGACAAATATTCACGCGCCGCCGCCGTCGCCGTCGCCGACGCGTTTATCTTTCGAACCGGGTGCCTGCTGCCTCGGCACTCCAGAGCATCCGCTTCACTCATCCCCGGAGGGTATCTTTGTTTACGAGGTCTCAGCTATTCATACTTTGACTACACGATAGGAGAGAGTGGAGAGGATTACCACGTCGCAAATTGTCGCTGCGTGGAGAGGCAGTGCATTGTTGCTGGAAGTATTTCCATATGACATGATGTGTTTTATGCCTCGATAACTCGCCTATTTCAGATCAATTAATGCGTGCGATAGCTACGTGCTATCAATATTAACACTGTCTTAAGCGTAAGTATTACTTAATATAGAAAATAATTAGTTCTAGGACTAAAAAGTGACTTCTTATTTAAGAAACAGGCTCACGACAGCGTGCAGCAAGCAAGCGGCGCTCTCTAAGAGGCGAGAACAAGTTAATTCAATGAATTAATTCATTTAATGAATTATAATAATAATGTAACTATTAATGGATGGCTGTACACTCATTCTGCACTCTGCTCAATGCGCTCGGCTGGAAAACGCCTCGGTGATTATTTTAGCTTCATTTTTGTTACATCTGCCATTATTTCGTTTAAGCTAAACTTTTCTTAGCGTACCTAACGGAGGAGCTGTACGAGAACGTAACTGACAGTAATGCCAGCCAATAGCCAATGACGACATTTTATTTCTGGCAAAGCCGGTGAAAATTCGGGTATAACTAGAATTGAAAACTTCCTTTAGGTACCTAATAAATATTGCCTTTTCTCATTTCGGCAAGTGAAACGACTGTGCTACGCACTTTAGCTACGCAAGCGACGCAATGCCACTTCTATGCGGATTGAGGACCCTAGAGTCAACGGCCTTATATACATTTATATACCTGGTCTGTGTTTTGCTCGGTTTTCTATGCGACAACCCTCCCAATAAAGGAAGGGTTGCTTATCGTCTTTCATGAGTATGTTGTATTATATTTTTTTAGAGCAATAACAAAGTTAATCCTTTTCAGAGGCCAAGAGCGTCGGCCGGAACCCAGGTCACGCAGGCAATATAGCAATTGGCTGAGAACGCCGATTTGTCTTAAAAGCGGGCGATTTAATAATTCAGGCCTCGTTCGCGCGATGGCTCTGCGCGCCTCCGACGGAGCTTCGAGGGCCGTTCTCATCGTTGCATTTGTTTTTGCATCACCGATAGATACGCTCTGATGGAGTTGCTCTTTCGAAAATCTCACATTGATATCACAAGCCTAATTTTAGGCAGAGTAATAATCAATTAATATAATTACATAAATTTCGCGGGTTAATATCATAGTGTTGCGAGAATAAATATCAATGTCCACACGTTTACGTGTTGTTTAAAAAGCGCCATCTCTTATTCCGCGGTCTAACTGGTTGGGCGAGCGCTCTCGCCGCGACAACTCCGACTGGGCCTCCAATCGAATGGACGGGCGGCCTCAATGAGCGGATGTCCTCGCTCGGTGCTTGCGGCAGGGGGCACCAATCGGTGTATATCATTCACTTCTTGTGATAGTTACTCCTTAATAAGAATATAGAGAACTACTTCCCTGAAGTTGGCACCTCAAAATTAGTTTTTCAATTTTTTATACAAGGAAAAATATAATTTTCTTTAATGTACCTTCATCGTATATGACAGATGATGACTTACGCAGCTGGATATGAATATAATAATCTATGGGAAAAGAATATTCTATGAGTGCTGTTATGAGAAAGAAATAGGATTAAATTTTTAATAATATCGTAAAATTGTGATTTGGGAACGACATTATAATTAGTAAAATTAAATGTCGATTCTTTATCACAGAAAAACTCAGTTCCAAAAGTTGTTCCAAATCACTACGAGCTATCTTTTATAAAACGATATTTAAACAATTCCATATATAATTCCAATATAATTGTTTATCTGTCCGGTATTTTTTATTTATAAAAAAGAAACAAATCTTACTCCTAAAATGGCGCCTTTTTTATTGATCAATATTTTTGTTTGTTCGACAGTTTTTTATTTTTAATTATTTTTATTATGAAATCAGTTTTGAATATGTCGTAATTGTTAATGCGACGGTGCAAAAGCACACGACGTTATAGCAGGAGCCACCATATTTATTTAATTTTTTATTTGGGATGCTAATGAAAGCGTAATTTCTACTTGAGTTCCACGGTTGGCGGCTCTCTTCTTGTAGGTATAATAATGAATCCAGACTGTTAAAACTATCTTATCCCGACACTTGAAACTGACATGGATCAATATTAGAACATTTGAAGAGCATTCTTGTATAAAAGCGTTAGCGTGGTTATTATGCAAATCACTTCGTGGATAAGCGACTCTTTACGAAACTATTAGAAAGCAGCATTCGTTTCCAATTGGGCACATATCGCCAGAGAGGGCTATCTTGGCACATTCGTGATGCAATGGGTGCATGGGTTACGGGCAAAGCTAGCGTTTCGTCGGGCCTAAATGCGTATGAGTCGCATCACAGCAGCTTCTTAGTGCATTCTGGTACATTAGTATGACGTGTGTGTCTTCGCTATTTCGATCATCTCATGTAGGAGGTATACCGTTGAATTACATGTTTTTGAATTGTTACTAGAGCGACATATCGCCGCTATTTCGAAATAATGCGTCAGGAGCTGTCGTGTCATGAGGTTGATTGAGTGAGGGCTGCCCTCCTTAAGCCCTTCTTCTGGCTCCGAATCATTCGTATCAATTTGCAACCGATGCGGGGATGACTTTACTTTTAGCACTTTATTAAGAAGGTTTCAATTGATTTTTGCAAGAATTACTTACGAGTATAGGAGTTTTCTAATATCAAAATACGCTTCTTTTTTATTCTTTATTACTCAATTATTTAGCTAGCCACCTAAAGAAGGACACAAAAGACAAATTCAGTGCACAAATGAAAACTTCGTCTTTCCGTTTCTCAATGTCTTCTGTTTCCTGAGGCAAGCATCTTTCGACGAAACCTTCGCGTCTCGGCTTCGCTTTCTTAATAAGTAGCGCAAGGTGGTCGCGAGCACGCCGAATAGAAACCAAACTATTTCGATGATGCTAATAATGGATCCGCCTAGACACAGCCCGAAGATCCCGCCCAAGTTCGCTGGAAATGACACATACTTCTACTTAGTACGTTCGCACTCTCATTACCAATATAGGCAATGTGCTAAACTTGAGAAGAGAACTACATACTTACAGAACTCTTTTCATTAGGGCTATCACTGGCAGTGCTGTCCTATACTTTTAAAGAACGAGTGGGAATGAGCCAGAACTTGTCAGAGAGGGTCAGCTGTGTAAATCCTGATCGCGAAGTATCGGGATTGGCTTATGGCACACTTTCGTCATTCAATTAACAATAAATTATTTTGAAATAATATTTAAATAATTTGATGATGGAAATTGGATAATGTGTGTTCTGTATGCACATCGTGCACCTCTTAAGAGCATCAGACGCACGCAAGGCGATGGCAGCGGTTCATAGGGTTGGTTCGTATTCGCTGAGGGAATATAATATTTTAGAAGCCGTCACGAGGAGGGCGAGATTTAATTGAATCAATGTTCAATCTCCGCTGGGACTGTTCTATTTAATTTGCACAAATTAATAATTTTCCTTTGGTCTTATCGTATTTTTATCAAATGCCACGTCTCAATCTTATGACAAAATACCAGCTTTATAAGAGTTGCAATTTATCGTAAATTTTCTATTCAAACGCATTCGGCCGAATAGAAAGTAGGAAAGTAAAGAAGATGGGACAACGGGCAACCTCACCCAGCATCTGGTCCCACGTGTAGAGCACCTCTCGCCTGTACTTGATGCAGATGTTCTCCGCGTTGTGCACGGACACGTAGCTCGCCTCCAGAGACTTCGCGCTGCCGAACAGAAATATACCATGTCTACCTTCCGACAACTTTTACTTTTTCCTAACAAAATTCGTACGCCCTCATCGACGTTGTCCAGCCTTTTGTCTTGCGTTGTCATTTTACTAACTTCAACGCTTGAAGCGCGTCCTTTCATTCCGAAGACGCCTTTCGACTGTTCCCGGAATCTTGTTATAATCTGGCGAGGATGGAGGTCCTCTGCCTAAGGAATTAATGTGGCCTAATATTACCTAGCCCGCCTGCTCAGCTTCATGTATTCTGCCTTGGTTTTGTACTGAGCGTAGTCGCAGAGTTGGTAGCAGCCGGCCCCCTTCGACATTATGCTGCGCATTTTGCTCTGAATGTGTTCTGGGAAAGCGTCACCAATAATACTCAATTTATATTAATAAGAAGACATTCGGTAATTAAATACTTCAAGCTGACACGACGCACGCGCGGCCGACTGCGGCGAAGGGTGTCCAAGAGCGGCTCCGTTTATCTTGAAGCTATGTGATGACAATTCCGTTTGTATTTGAAATATACATAGATATTGATAATTAATTCAATAATTGAGCAAAATTCCCGCGATCTGGTGGCGGTTGGCTCGGGACTCTGGAGGTTGAATTTGATGCAAACTTGCGAAGCAAGTTCAAAAGGAGCTTATGACAACCCTGGCTCTCCTGCCCACTCTTATCGTTGTCCTTCCTGCTATTGCAAAATACAGGCGAGATTCGAGAAACATTAGTCGACTGTAACAAATGAAAGTCTTACGAGTACATTGAGATAGATAGTATCGCCTGTCGGCGTGGCAGGGAGAGAGAGCGGCGAGAGAGCCAGAGCCGCGCAAATGTTGCGGCCACTCACTCAGCGCGCCACGAACGCAGCCGAGCCTCGGCCAGGTGCAGGGCGCGCGAGGTTCCCCGGCGCTGTCCGCGTCGGCTGCAAGAGTTCTTTCATTCGCTTCTCGACTCTTATCGCTCCGTTGTCGATTGTTTCAATAAGAACACCATTTTTTATTTTAAAAATAAAATAATAATAAATAAAACATAACTTTAATCTTAACTGATTTTCTAACAAAATATTGCCAAGAATGTCATTTGCGACGCCATCTCTGCAAGATTCCTGAGAGAATAGAGGAAGAGGCTTCCGTATGAGCCTCCCACGAAGATTCAAGACATTCTTATTAAAGCATTGGAATAGAGGCCAATCAATATTATTTATAATATTACTTTTCATACTATATACTTTTCCCAAAAACACCATTTCCAAAGAAACATTCGCCTAAACCTGTGTCGGGTCGATTAGATTGGTTGAGGCAGATGCGACGCTTACGGACGTAATCGAAGGGAAGGCACTGGCAGGTGGAGGCGATCTGCTGCATCAGCAAGTGGCTAAAGCAGCCTTCGTACGAGCCACTCTTGATTCCGTCCTGAAAAGTTTACAACAATGAGTAAGGGAGGTGATTGCCCCACCCTCCGCTTCGTTCCTTTACTTTTGAACGAAGTTTTCTTCATTTTGAAGCTGATTCAGTACTCTCAATTGACAGACAAACCTATGAAAATTAATTACTATTGCCTGAGATGGCAAAATGACGTTCACGAGCTCATGTAGACTGCTACGTTCTATCGAATATACTCATCGTGTTAGTCGTACGTTTGTGTTTATTTGTTTTGTGATGATCGTGGTTTCCGACGATTGCCAGCTTTTAAAAAATAATAGCCTCAAACCTAACCTCATTGCAAGATACTTAAAAGTACGCGTGCCGTAAATCCTTCGTAAATTAGTGACGCTGTCATTCGACACTGCGATGGTCTATATTGAGTCAGCTCTGCCCGAAGCGAGTCTTCGCGCGCACAGGCGAGGGGAGTACCTACAACGGGCTACTCGGAGCGATGACTGTAGCAGAATCACTGGAGGCATTGTGAGGACGTGGCTAGCCTGCCTATCTGGAGTGAACCCAGGTCTCCCTTGAGGAGTGTTCGTTGTTATTCAAAGTATCCGAAGAGTTTGTGGGTGTCGGGTGGTCTGAGGTGCTTGCTGCCTCGGGGCACTATTTAGCAGCATATTGGTACTCACGGTGTTCAAGAAACATTTTCTTTTCTCTAGTGTGAGGCTCTCTACGTCTTCGGAGGAGTCCATCAGAGACAAGTCGATGCTGACGTCATAGAAGGTGGCCGGCCTCAGCGTCACGGGGCTGTCCAGCAGCGTGAGCCTCTTCTCCGGATCGAAGACGTAAAGCTGAAAACGCTCAGTCATCAGTCAGTCGCTGTGCCATGCCATGGCATATTATACCTATATAGCGAAATGGCAAAACAAGGAATTTTTCAAACTCTTCTGATTTGTGTCATCATAGATTAATTATATCTTATTAAGCATAAACAATCATAAGGAGCATGGCAGAAAACTATTTTCCTTGAATACAGACAGAGGGCAAAGCGGCGGAGAAGACGCTCTTAGTTATAACAGCCTACGTCGCAGTATAAGCCGCTTAGCAGCCAACGAGGCTGGCTCGCAGTAGAAGCCTCGTTGCCATTCGTGGCTTCACTGAACTGCGAATCTTGCTAGTATTTGATTATGCAGCATCAATAATTTACATTCTTCAAAAAATCTTAGATAATGACAGAGAACATCGTAGAAACTGTTTAATATTCGTTCCAATTCACGTCTTTAATATTATTATTTTGTTCTCTTTCCGTAAGCCAGTCTTACGCCTAAATCAATTTTTCGCAAAGCGTCATTCAAAGGGCGAAGGGCGGGAACACCGAGCAAATACGGGTAATCATAAAATCGAGTATATTTCATGAAAAAGCTGTCATTCTCATGGATTGATTTAACTGAGCGAAACTCTGAGCCTGAAAGGCTTATAGTGGTATATTAGCAATCTTCTAAGTTCTACGCGTTGATTATCGTATAATATCACGGAAGACACAGCAGATTTATGTTAAGTGAGTCAAAATCACAACACCTAAATTACCATGACATGTCCATCGCTGCTAGTTCCGTCGGGGTGCGAGTTGGAGCTGTCCACGACGATGTCCAGCGCCTCCAAGGGCAGCACGCCGCCCGACAGGTTCGTGTCGTTAGCCGCAAACTGCCTGCAGGAGGAACGCCACTCATGAGCCGAAGGCACTCCTGAATATCGCACGTCATTCGATCTGGCCTGAGCCGAAATCTGTGAATCGCTTTTGTGTTCTCACATGAGTTTGTGGCCAATGTATTTGTGTCCAATCTTACTTGAAATGCTTAACGTCAAACTGGCAGCAGTAGCCGAAGACTGTGAGCACTTCCCGAAACATAAGTGAGCAGTTGAGCAGCTGCCCGCGCCACATGCACTCTTTGAGCAGCTGCGAGCAAGGCTTCCTTAGCTAAAACACTTGCAAATTAGAACTGGCACGCATTTTGTCATCTACTACGCGTCATTACATATATAATATTTTTGTCATTTGGACTACATAGTTATTCAAACTCAATTGAGTTTCTCTCTGAGAAAAGAAACGACATTGAATGTTATTACTCAATATTAAGTGTCCGTTTCTAAAGCACAATAAATATAACGTAGGAGAGCCATGCTGAAGCACTAATTTAGCCGGCTCGTCCGAAGTTAAACCACGGGCTCACATAATACTCAACGTGAAATAGTACTTGTACTTTCGCAAAGTGAGAGAGGATATCGGTGGCCCTTAAAAATGACGCTTAAGTGGCGTAAAAAGTCGGCAACATAACCAAAGTGCGGACTGTGGCGCGATCGCCAATGGGCGGTGGTGTTCTCTTACCATATAGGAAATCCACCTGCTCCGTTGTCCGCTATGCTATAAAAAATAGAATACTTTAATAATAATTAAAATTATAAATTATGTCCTCTCTTAACAATTATTAGTGCTTTTTAAGTTTTCGTCCCCATAGGTCCCCACACCTTAATTTTTCAGTCACTATCACTACGCGTTCGATAATTGATTGACGCGCAGGACAATTCGAATTAAATAAAATTATACTTTTTCCTTACAAGTATACATGTAAAAAGCACGCAGAAAGACGGATTTTTTTGTTGTTGGTGTTGTTTTTATTCTTTAATTGCTATTGCTGTTTCTCTCTAACGCAGATGGTTCACGTGTGAAGTTGCATTTAAAATTATGCACAAAGCCCAATGATACCCATCAACTGAGAAAGGAGAAACCTCGCGAACGAGGTCGGAGTAGGAGATGTGCAGATCGCCCAGGAGCCGGTGCATGCGCTCCACGTCTGCCTCTGCGGAGGACGGCTCTTTCGCCGGCTCGAAGCTCCGATAGAACATCTGCAGCTGACTCGAGTTGAACCCTCGCAGCGACCTGGCGTGGGGAGCACAGCTATGTCTCTCGATAGTGGTTAAACGCTTTTTAATAATGCTCGTTATAATTACAACAGAAAATCTCTTAATCTAACATAACGCCGCGGTACTTTCACCGGTTTGGGCTTACAAAATGGTGGAAATGTTGTGCGTAGCCGGGCCGTAGATCTGCGGATCGCAGACTGTCACCGCCGCGAAAGGGATTTCCTCTGTGGGGAAGTGCGCCGACTCCACCTGTCAACAGTTAATAGTCTTTTTCGGGCAGCTGCACCCTTTCACGAATTCCCTTTGGGGAATCTAAACGTATACACGAGTTACCACTGTCAAGGTGGGATCTCTGTCGTATTTTGCCCAGATGAGATTGCCGAGCGCGACGCAGAGCGCGAAGCCGGCCACGACGACGCCGGCCCAGAGCACGCGCACCGCGCGCGCCCTCGCCGGTGACAAGTAGCTAAAGCCGTGCAGGCTGCACTGGCCGCAGAATGCCGACACCTCGGCGCCCAGCAGCCGCCCAAGGCCCTGCTCACTCCTCATCTCGCCTTCCATCGAGAGTTACTGTATTTTTCAGCTGATGAATACAAGAATCGTAATAAATCGAAGCGTATAACGCAAAGAAGCAAAATATGAAAACCGGCGATGGACTACTAAAGTGTCGTTGGTGTTCTTGTTTCCCCTCACCGAGCGTTCTCCGTCAATTAGTTAATTGACTGGTTAATCAATCTAAAATTAATGACAGGGAAATTAGCCCATAAAGTTTATGGACGTCGTTAGTCGGCACTAAAGCTTTAGAAAAAGGTTTCATAGTTTCATCTGATTCGTTCTCGAAAATCCCAAATGACAGCAATGAAAGTAAACCACTTTGGTTGAAACTGTTGTACAGCTGAGCGCATACTCACCTCGGGGTTCGAGCGGCTGCGACGACAATCGGCTTTTGCACGAGAAGGCGAGCGGTGATTCCTGTCCGAGCCCAGGCAGCAATCTACAAAAGCGACACTACTAATTACGCTTACCCGTTAATTTCATTATAACAACAGCCCTTTTCAAAAATGATTGGAAAACTTTCGCCCCTAACTTTCTACTTTAAAAACCCATTTCAATCTAATTACCTATAATGGCGTTTTCAAAAAATATCACAAGAAGCAGAAGCTTGTGGAGCGGTAGAAAGGAGGCCGCGCCATGCTGACCACTCTTCACGGAATGCAGCCGGCGTCGCGGCGGCTGTGGCCCGCGCTGCTTGTTGCTAACGCGCTGCTCACCATCTGCTACTTGCTCCTCATCAGCCACAGATACAACAACGACAGCATCATAACGCGGGTGAGAGACCCTTGCTTTGCAGACAATAGCGCTGGCTGGCTACTTCTCTCTGAACTATTGAGCATTCGCTCTAAAATAACAATACATAATACAATATGCTTCAAATTAATTATAATGTCGTTTGAAATGAGTGGAATTAAATAATTGAATTAAATGTTGGTTTCAGATAAATTCAAATTGCAAAATAAATCAAGTGCCCTTCCCCGCGGTCAGCATTTGTAATTACAATTTAGTGTCGAACAATAGGTCGCAAGTCATACGGAATATTTTGTGAGTATTCAATTATTGGCTTACTTTTGACTAATAGAAAGCTGGCATATCAAGTAAAGCCACGCGGATAATGTCCGCGTGAAAGTTAACTTCACACGAACCGAACCCGCGGCTCTCCGCCCGGGGCGTTGCCTCGAGGGTGAGCATGCACGTGAAAATTCAAATAAATTCGGAAAAGAGAGAATATTTAATTTATGGAACACAAAATCCGTTTTAATTGGCAACGAGTTATGAGAGCACGGTCTGTTCGCAGGCAGGCCTCGTGACCAATGGTCTGACAAAACTGAAGCTCATCCGTTACGCTATCACATCATCTCAACTATTGTTATATCAACGTTTTATTTTATTTTGAGCATCACACGCATTATGAAAAAGATAAGCTAAGGCTCCGTTGGTCGGTAGGAAGTCGTCGAACGTGTCGCACGCGAGCATAAGCCTGTTCCTGCAGAGCCTGCCGAGCCTCGTCGACTACCGGCGTGCAGGCGGTCGCTCGTCCAACTTTAGTCATATCTTGCGCATTCTGAGGAAGCATTACTTCACCGTTGAGAATATTATGGAAGAGGTACCTACCTACTGACCACTTCAAATTCGTTTTTGGCCCTTCGCTCGGCCCTTTCACTGCTTAGCCAAATTAAGCTTGCTCGATTGAGGGGAGGGCAGGTGACTCGTCTTAGCCGAAGCAAAAGAAACATGCTACTATTGAAACTGTGATGAAATAATAAGGGCGTTACCATTTTAGTATCTAGTCTCTGTGTACGTGTATATGTGAGGTGAAGCTCTTTAACGAATGGTCTGATAAGTTTACTAAAATCGCGTACGAGATATCGCTATTTGTTTCGTCCTGAACTTTGACACAGGTGCACCAGCGATGTGCCGATCTCCTGCTATTCTGCAGCTTCAACAGGAAGCCGAAGAATTGCAGTAACATATTCTCCCTGGTGAAGACGCTGCTGGGCCACTGCTGCACATTTAACTACGTGGCCTTGAACGATGAAGACACTGGCGGGTGAGCACCTGCCAAGCGCCTAAGGAGGCACGTTACTGTACTGTACTGCCCATTTCTCTATTGCTGATACTGGTTAGCTAACACGATCGTGCTCTGCGCCGACCCTCGCATTAGCAGCTTAATCGGCGCTTTAGCCGACTTGCCCAAAAACTGTATAACATCAATGGTTAGGCACCTCTTCTCCTTGTTTCTTTCCTACTTCATCGCTCATGAACTGCTTTCGGTGCATGCTCGAGCGTTATTGTTTCGAGTGGTTTCGAAGACTATCTCGCTTGACCAGCGACAATCTCCTCAGCTTTCAGCTTTCATTGCAGACATGTACCGCGAGATATAACATTACCAAGTTGAGGCAGAAAATACGCATTTCGAAATATAATTGGTTTGGGCAGGAGCCTCCATTTTGAATTTGTTATTCGTTTGAGCGCGGCATTGCGTTTCACGCTCAGTGGTATGAACAACTTCACGAGAAAATGCGCACATTATGTGCACCTTTGTCATGCGCTATTCGTTATTTGCACGAAAACTAAACATGTATTGTAAGAGATGCCTAGAGCCACCTCGGCTCGGTCAAGACCTAGCCTCGGGTAGAGGTGGAAGCAGTGATTAGTCGTGAAGGGTTTGTCCCGCTGAAGGGTGCTCGAGTACCAGGATGGCGACTTGGAGCATTACGAGGACACGGAGACGGACAAGAAGCGGGCCGAGATCATCGTCACCTCCGAGTCGGGCAAGTAAGTGCAGGTCCTATGGGGGCACTGGACACAGAAGAAGAGTTCCTAAACACTGGACGCTGTTGTTGCTGATCTACTCATAAACGTCTAATCCTATATTTCTTTAGAATCACTAACAAAACAAAAAGAAAGAGGATTTCTGAGCTATGTTTACCTGGTGAACGCGTTTTAAATTTTCCTTAACTTCATTTACATACATGTGTGGTATTTTTTTCCATATTAGTAATATCCATAAAAATAAAGAATAATAATATAATTCCTAGAGGATCGGGGCTGGTCGTACTGTTCGACGTGGAGCCGCGGGACTACCCCGAGTGGTCGCTGTCTCCCTCTTTTGGTGCTCAGGTGATATGGAGTTTCAGTTTAGAATAGCAGTATGCGTAAATGCGTGAAACGGGTAGTTAAAGGCAGGGGCCAGCTCCAACTCACCGACTTGTGCAAGTCCTAGGTCCCCGCATCGGCTTGCAGGTGCTGATCAGCGACCCGAACGACTTCATAGAAAACTCGGTAATGTACAAGCGCGTGCAGCCCGAGGAGTCGCTGTACCTGAAGGTGGAGCCCTACGTACTCGACAGCCACGACTCCCTGCGGAGCGTGCCGCCCGCGCGCCGCGGTTGCTTCTTCCACGACGAAATGGACCTCCCACACACTGACAGGTCGACTCTTTGTTCGTAGCCTTTCAAGCCACTTGAGCTAGCCGAATATTCAGCTTTGTATTGGTCTTTCTCGCACGTCGTAGGTACTCGGCGGAGATTTGTGCAACTGAATGTAGAATGAAGAGCTTTATGGCTGCTTGCGGCTGTGTGCCCTACAAGTACCCCAGAGGTGAGCAGCCACGTTGGCATTTTTATCTTCTGAATACGAGCTAACCTATATGAAAGAGGATTGTTGTTACAGAAACTGCGACGCGCATCTGCGACTTCGCAGACTTGGACTGCCTGAGCGACTACAGAGGTAACATATTTGAATTCAACCGCCATGAGCGTCTCTGGCCTCTGCCTCAGTAGCAAGCGCTATCACTTATGCGGAGCTTGGCTACAATTCGTGAAGATCTGTTCTCAGGTCGCAGCCATTCGGAAGACAGACGTGTGCCTGGCGACATAATAACAATACCTTGAGTATGCTCAGGGAAGCAGTCGTCGGAGGAGCGTTGCATGCCGCAGTGCTACCTGGAGTGCCGCGACCAGCGCTACCGCCTTGCCAGCGACGTCGTACCGCTGCTGCCCGACGTCTATTTCACCGAAGCCAAGTAACTCATTCCGTGCTCACTTACCGCTTCCATTGCGATTCAGTCTCGCGGTACTTTTAAAAAACGTATCCTCATGCTTTACTTTTTGGCTTTGACTTGTAACCCCTACAAAGACTGGGGCCACCACCAAGGCTACGTCAGCGGATGTGTAGTTGTGATGCTGCACTTCAGGCGCGGTCGCGATGTGCGCGAGCTGTCCAGCATCCAGGTGTACTTCGACAAGCCGACCTGCAACTGCTACCGGCAGACGCTGCTCATGGACTTCACCTCGTTCGTAGGTGAGTCTACGTTCGCCTGCGACTCGACAAGCAGCTGCTATAGCCCATTCTAAAAATAAAATAATAAAAATTAGTTCTGCTGTTCGGTTGTGCAGCCATGTGTTGAGAACGCATCTAAATGTCGCAAAAAGATTAACACGGTTCGTAACGAGAGCGCTGAAATCGTGGCACACGCCGCCCTATCAAGTGCGCTTTGAACGGAGAACAGGCATTTGCCGCAGTCGAGCATTAGTCGGGAGAGGGCTCAACCTGCTTGAGCTTAAAACCTTTGCCTTAATTTTAACGTAGTCAGGCGGCGATCTCTGCTAAGCTGTGAGAAGACAGCATCAGTGAACTCGATACATTTAACCTTCAGGCGAAGGAAACGGTTTGGTGCGAAAGTGCTTCTCTATCCTTGCAGCCACATACGGAGGCGTCTTCTCGCTCAGCTTCGGCGCCTCGCTTCTCACGCTGCTCGAGATCGGCTTCCTGTCGGTTGGAGCTTTTTTCGCCGCCTATGGAAGGAGACGTCTTTCTTCGATTCACCTTATTCACTGACTAGCATTTGTTTGTGGCCACACGTACTTAGTCATTGAACACAATATGTCCTTTACGTTTATATTATCTGTTTATATTTAAAACTAGCTGTATAAATAAAGCAGTGAAGTGTAGGAATTATAAAAAGAAAAGAGGCAAGTGCAAACGGGGCAGCTTGCCGCGGCACACGGCGCGCGAGGTCCGGTAGATGGTACTCGCTTGAGTTTCACTCGTCTTACTAAAACTGTTGCTATCGCGTTCCAGTTTGTATTAGATAAAAATAGTGTCCGTGTTAATTGATGTTGTATTTTGTAAGGATTGAAGCACATTAAATTCGATTAAAGCCGTGAGAAACGTTGTTTGGAATGTGAGTGGTTGATCATTTATAAAAATGTCCACTGCGCTAACAGTGAATAATTGCTCGAGAAAACAATCGTTCGTTGAAGGTTATGTTCAAGCGTCGTATTCCAAAAGCTGTCCAATTCTGATGCCATGATCGCTTTATTGTGGGGACGCTGAATTCGGGTCCTTCGTAGGTTTGGAGTAAGATGAATGGTAGCTGATCTCGTCCTGTGGGCTGAGGTGCCAGTCACGCGCGACGTAATTACGTCCTCGAGACAATTATTTCGATTCAAATCGTTTGACAAGCAAATATTGCTTGATTCAATGGAAATGTTAAATGAACATTGTCTCCGAATATATTACATTGTTATTCTAGCGCGCCGTAGCTGCACCTTAAGTCGACAACAAAGGCGAGGAGTCGAGCAGCGCTGCTTAGGAAGGCGGCAGCCCTGGCAGCAGACGAGATGTGAAATTGAATTATTGGACTTTATTTGTTTTTCATTCTTTAAATAGCACTCGTACTTTCTTGTTTGGCCAGCCTCCAACTTCAGTTGGACTAATGTTTGTGAATGAAATCGCTGAGAATATCCCATCGCTCGTGACAGCCCACGCGACGAATTGGCTATTGTAAAATCAATCTGTTGTGCTTGTCACGTGTGTTTGTTGTCTATGGCGTCGCGTCGGCGGCGGTCACTTGCTAACTGAAACGATTTAAACTTTCTACGCAAATGTGTTCATGATTTTATAAAGTTATAATTCTGTGGGTGTTGAAGGTATCTTTCATTTCGCCTTGGCGGTACAACTTCGCCCTGTTGCATGTTTCTTGTGCTGTGTGTAACTTTAAACAATGAATATTGAGGATGGCGGCTTCTGGCCAAGTCAGTGCCGGCAGAGAGAGCGAGTTAGTCGCGCACGTTCCCAGGTGGCGCCGAACAAACAAACTCAGCTAATATTGGCCAAGTGATGAGCGCTGATCGATCCGTCGCCAAGTGCTTCGCCGGCGATCGCCCAATTAGCTACGTGTCTGTGTCACAAATAGTTTATGACGGACATTAATTCGGGTTTATGTCCGGTTCATTGAGGACATGCGATCGGCGAAAGCCGTCAACTTGTCAAGGCGCTGAGGGCTTGCTGAGCCTACGATTCGTGAGTACTTCAGCAGTGCTACGGATGCACTATTCACCTGTTTAAGGCCGTTATTATTTAATCAGGGCTCGGATGGTAGTGCTCAATAAGCGACCCATGACGTCGCATACGCTTTGCTGACACATCTGTAAGAAATATCAATTGACCTCTGAAACACCCTCAATAGAAAATATCAATAAAAATGAGTTAGTGTCGTTTTTGAAATTGTAATGTTGTTTTGACTGCTTTCAATAAAGCTTCTTTGTTCTAGTTCCTCTTCGCCTGAAACGCTGCTTCGTTTGAATCTAAGGTTAAAATTAACATTGATATGTGTAGTTATAGTAACATTTTTATAATTATTCGACATTTTATTTTTATTTATTTGTTTTACTAGAACTACATTATTCGTTGTAATTTAGAAATGGGAAACAATAATTGAATGAGTGACTTGATTAAATGCCAGCAAAGCTAAGTCATCTTCATTAGAAGCTCACGCTTGAGTATCCATAAAACAGATGAAGGCGCCACCACGGGATGGCGCGAGGACGATGCTCGTTCTGCTATTGTTTCGGAGATCAACTGTGTGACGTCACTCGTCCTCTATTCGTTTTATTCTTAGAAAAAAAGGACTTGTTTGATTAAAGCATCTCCACGCGAGTTTTAGTTGGGATGATTTCAATCGTGCGTGGTTCGGCTTGGCTGACCAGAGCAGAATGGTCCCGATGGAGCCGCTCCGAGGTGCGAGGCTCGAAGGGAATAGCTCCAAAGTCGCTCACGGCCAACATTCAGACCGAACGATCGAATAATGATGTGGTAACACAAAACGGGCCTTTACGTTGTATGGGGAAACATTATTCAATTATTGTTCATGCATTAACAAAAATAAAATAAACAGAGAATTTGGAGCTTCGACGCTACATTTAATTGTATAGCTTGTTGTTGTACAGCGATAATGAATACCGTCTTGAAATGGTTCTGCCTACATCTTATCGTGTGACCGCCATTGGCAGCCAGGTCGGGCGGTTCCTCCGCATCTCTTAGAGAAAGGTGACAAGGAGGCAGGGGCGCAGCGGAAAAAAACAGGTGGATCGTATCAACGCATTTATTCGTAAAAAGATATTTTAGCCTTGACTGAGTGAAACACTGTCAATTGCTAGAGAGAACAGCCCTCTTAGAAGCTTCACTAATTTGTCAACTTATTTACGCTTCGTTTGGGGAACATGAAATAAAATATACAATCCCTACTCACAATAAGTTAATATCTGAATTCCATTTTAGGTTTGCCCATTCCTTTGCAAAAGGAGGTTGCGACGAATGCAATCAATCTACACGAAAGGACTCGATACAGTTTTTATATTTTCCTTAATTCTTTATACAGCATATTAGGCTTAATACGGATACTTGATTCCCTGACATGCGACCGAGTAATTCTGGAGGCCTCCTTTATAAATATCGAGGTCTGTCGTGGTCTTTCGGCGAAGGCTCCTTCACGGAGGCCGCCCAATGGAGCCTCGCGTAGTGGGCGGAGGCGGCGACGGAAGCGGGGACGCAGGCGGCGGCAGGGCGGCGCTGGGGCGCGCTACTGCTGCGACAGGTGGCGGTGGCGGCGCGTGTGCTAGACGTGTTGGACTTTTGACGCAAACCCTGCATCTGAAGCGATTAGGTGAATGTTAGGTCACGCGGACCGCGACATGGTGCTGCGGTGCATACGATAGCGCTCTTAGCGAGAATCGGCACTAAATAGAATGGAGCAACATTAGGAAGACTTACATGGAAGGTAGTACTAGAGTGTATGTTACCGGGGTCGGGGCACAGCAGCTTGCGCAGCGACCGCCGGAAGTTGCGCGTCATCAGGCAGTAGACGATCGGGTTGACGGCGGAGTTGGCGTGTCCTGCAACACAGTGCGATGATCACTCCGGCACCTGCGCAGCGCCCTGAGGCACGGCGCAAGCGCCACTCCTCGTGAGCATCACCTTCAACGACACTAGGGTCCCGCGGGGTAAAGGCAAGGGTGAAACCTGCGAGCAGGGTGTAAGGCAGTAGAGGTGCAACAGCCTCCGGCTGCACGGCGTCCACGTCGAGCAGCAGCTGCAGGATGTTGTAGGGGAGCCAGCACGCGGCGAACAGCACCGCCAGCAGCAGCAGGACCCACGCCACGCGCTTGCGCTCGCGCACCAGCCGAATGCGCTGAAACAGCGCAGTTCGCTACCGGCGCTAGCCATTGGCCTATCGGTCCTGGTCCGAAGGCCTTGGGGCTTACACTGGAGAGCCATGCTGAAGCATATGCTAACGCAATCGGGCCGGCTCGTCCGAAATGATACCACGGGCTCTTAGAATACTCAGAGTGAAACGGCACCTTTATTGTGTTTCGCATAATGAGTGAGGATATCAGAGACCCTTAAAAATGCCGCTTAGTGGCGTAAAAAAGCCGCCAACACAACTAAAGCGTGGAGTGTGGCGCGGTGGTCTATGGGCAGCGGTGTTCTCTTACCATATAGGAGATCCACCTACTCTGTTGTCCGCTATACTATAAAAAACGAACTTCTGCGCAGTGCGAATGATTTCCCCGAGACATTCAGATATGAGACACTTTATAGAATCTCTTTTTTTATAGAAAGATAGTTGAATGATTTGTTTGGAGATTTCTCTCTGCGCGCAAGAAGTCGTGTGATTCGCTTCGTGTAATCAGTAACTGTAATAGTTATAAAGCTGGGCTAACAAAAATCTCTCTTGGAGAATGCCTTTGAAAAGGCAAAACGCCCTTCCGACGTGCGTGGGCGCTTGCCGAGTGCATAGCGGAGTGGTCTAGTGCGCGATGACGTCACTGCTTACGGCTGTTGTTTATTTTTGACGTGTGATCTATGCGAGAGTTTATTGGTTTTAGATAAATATTGCGCGCCATTGTGCGCGCCAATATCGCGATTAACGTCGCGCTGGACGAGAGCCTGCTTGTGACGCTTCGACGGAATTAGTCGGCTCGTGCGAGTGCTTGACACGTGACACCGGTTTCCACTTGCTGCATGCTAATGGGAATATCCACAAGATACATTACAATGTCTTCGCCTCTTTCTGTCGGGTCACAGTAGAAAAAAGCCACAGACATATCTCCTTGAGGCAGACCGCTGCTGCAGGAGAAGCCATCGCTACGAGGAGCGAGTTGAGCCGCACGCGGTGCGAGTGCCGCCGAGCTTCACGATTGCCGCGTAGCTGCTATGTGCACTACTCGTATGCCCATTATCCGGTGCAGTTACGCCCACGCGTCCAACTGCAATTAACTCCAACTCTTTCTTGTGTTGCGAGTTGAGCGAAATGCGTGCCATGAACTGATTGCCCGAACTTGAATAGATGTTAAGAAATTAGTATCGGTAGTCGGTACAACTAAAAGAGTTGGTTTAACTATTGAGCGTTTCGGTTCTGCTTTTAAGAAGGGAAGTAGTAAAGCAAAGTAAGGACAGCGGTATCGGCCGCGGTGAACTTTAACCGGGAATAGCAGATGCTTTCCAGACTATTTCCATTTCCCTAAATTGAACTTTCGTTTGACTGCTTCCATTTAAATCACAGCATCACTTTGGCCAAGGAATGCTCTGTTCGATCTCAAAATGGCAGAGAACCAAACTCGTGTAGTTGCACAACTATTTGCACTCGAGATGATGGATGATAGCTTCTCGACGCCATGGCACTGCCTGTAGTAGATTTAATTAGTGCAATTTAATAAAGCCCAGGTGAGAGATCTAGAATCGCGTAAGTACCTGTTGGCTGTTGGCGCTGCCCACGGCCTGGTCGAAGGGCGGCAGCACGGAGCAAAGCCGCCGCCCCATCAGCGAGTATGAGACGACCACCACGCAACCTGCAAGCACCGCGTGTCGGGAGCGCCTCCTCTACCAACGTATCTTGTTCAACTTAAACTATTCCGAGGTCGCCAAAGCTTCGCCCTAATGCCCATTAAAATTCTTATTATTCACTTCGCTCCCGCTCGAAGCTCGCCGAGGCAGAGGCAACGGCAAATTAAGTCTCCACTTATTATCTATTCAGCTTACACCTGGGAACTCGCTCGCTCTGTGAACGAGCCCTTGTTGTCGTTTCTCGTTGAGGCGCATTCGCTGGAGTCGAGTCAGCCAGTGAGCGGAGCAAGAAGCATCGTACGCACGACAAGCAGAGGTAGAGGCGCGTACCTGGGATTGCGTAAACCAGCACGAAGCTGAAGGCGCCGTACAGCTCCTTGCGGATCGAGGGCGGCCACTTCTCCGTGCAGAACTCCACGCTGCGCTCCACCCACAACTGCTGACAAGACAGAGACATTGCCTATCAGGGCTCGTGCGGCCCCGCCGTGTGGCGTAGTGGCCTAGCGAAAGCGGAAGCAGCTCATAGAGGCCTGGTGCATATGCTTTATTACAAAGCATTTTAAATCGGTGTGCAGTTTCAGAGTTGTTTCATGATATTGTGAAGTACAAATCTTTCTCTAATCTTTCTTTACGCGAAAGTAGTCAAAGAGCATTTGGGGGATAAAAAAATCAGCGTTCAGTTCGCTTGTGAATAATTACTTCTTATCAATATATCCCTAATAAATTGACACGAGCCGATCCGCCGGCGCACCCCTCACTTTTTACATTTCATTGGAGCTACAAATCTCGGCACAGCTGTGACATTCATCGATCCGGAGAGTACACAGGAATGCTCCGACGACCACCCCTTTGGCTGAGTGGTCCTTACAGGTTTACACGTGAACGAATAGGGCAGTGAGCAGCCCGCTTTGGCGCCGCGCAAGGTCCTTCCGAAAGGTTTATATGGCGTTACTCTTTGACACAGTGGCTTCAATTGAAAGGCGCGCAACGCCATCTCTGGCCGACCTTAGCTGTGCTTATTCCACTTATTTGCTTTATTACACCTACCTTGCCCGACCGCCTTGCATTCGAAACAAAGAACCTCAATTATAAATACTTGTACAAAAAACTACTTACTTGTACTACTAAACTTGTACAAAATTACGATTTTTTTAACCAAACTAAAGTGGGGAAATGCACGCATCTACATAGTTTTTGTTAAAGCTATTGAAATAATTATCCTTATTTGAACAAAGTACAACGATTATTGAAAACAACGCTTTCGGAGACCTCCCGCCGCCCGCGAGCGTTCCACCCGCAATCTTACACTAATTCATCTACGCTACTTGAATTTATATCGCATATTTCGCTTGGGCACAATATTTATTGGCGAGCGATTGCTCTTATGAGGAAATCACTTCACCCCTCGACATTCATTCGCTGTCCTTAAGGTGAAAGAGAGCTCGGGCCAGGCGCAGCCTCCACGAGCGCCAATCTCTCCATTCCTGAGATGTTGCTTAGCTCTCGGTCGTTGTGTAATTGTTGGAGTTAGCTGGTTAGGAGCCCTCGCGAGACGCGCGTCCAGCTCGCTCACAAGGGGTCGAAGGGGCGCACTTTGATCGCCCACCAGTTCGAGTCATACCTCACCGATCGTCACTAATTAATAGTTTTTTTATACATATATGTAAAGAAAAAGATATATGTTTTTTTTAGTTTTGATTATCAGGCGCGCAATGAAAGTGGAGTAAGCCATGTCACTGTCACTGGTCTATGGGAGAGAGGTCTTCAAAGTATTACCTACTAGTTATTGCGATTTGGTAACGGACACTATAATTTATAACATTTAAATGTCCACGCCTCTCGCAGGGATTAAAAAAATTCGTGAAGCAAATGATTAATCTCATTGACACCATTGAATCTGCCGGCGTGGTAACACATTAAACCTATTTCAATACAATGAAAGCCAATTTCTCTCGCTGGTAGCACGAAACGGCAACGACAAGCAGCACACGTGCAACGCATCACATCCGCAATATGATTTGCATGGGAAGGGCTCGGTCACAGCAACCTGCGTGCATGCCTCTTTTGGCTGCTGTCTGCATAAAGACGCGCAGCCTTCCGAAGAGCGGCGGACGTGGGCTTACCGAGGTGTTGGGCGTGGTGAGCAGCTCGGGCACGGCCTCGCGCTGCACGGAGGCGACGGCGAGCAGCGGTGCGAAAATGGCGAGCGCGGCCAGCCACAGAGCCGCCAGCAGCGCGCAGGCGCCGCGCCGCGATGGTAGCCACGCCGCACGCACCGCTTGCGTCACCGCCAGGTAGCGGTCCACGGACATTGCCGCCAGCGTGAACACGGAGCTCGCCACCGCCACCCCTGCAACGCGCTCGCTGCACTCGTCCGCGCTTCGCGCCTCCGTCTGCCGCCTCACCCCACGAGCCCTACCTACCTTGAAGGAAGTTGACGGTCTTACACATGAGCTCCCCGAAGGGCCAAAGCAGCGTCACGGACTTGGAGATCTGCACCGGCATGCAGAACAGCGTCACCAGCAGGTCCGCCACCGACAGGTTCACCAGGAATATGTTGGTCACGCTGCAAGTGAACACAAAGCCACGGATCAGTTCCCTCGCCTCTCGCTCTGCGCCCTACGCCGCACACCCTTAGCCAGCGCAGCGGATTTGGCGCGGTTCGACGTGCCTTCGGTCAGGCTCTACGAGCGCGCCTTCACTGCGAGGCAATGCTCAGCTCCCTCGTCGCGCGTCGACAAGCCTATCTATCGCCTATCACGTTTGCATGAGTTTTTAAGGAATATCTATTATATATAGCAGAGGTTCCATTGGTTACAATTTCTTATACCATGTTGGGCCTTTGAGTATTGCATGCTAATATCGTTGAAGAATGCGAATTAAAAGAATTGAAAAGATTACAGAACCGGGCAAACGCAACATCGCTGGACTCTCCGTTCGATGAATAGACAGTGTACGTATGACAAGCACAACCCGTTGAGTGCTGTTCGAGGCCAGGCCTCGGTGCCGGTGCTCGCTCGTACTAGCGTGTGACACGAGCCGCCGTGATTAGCGCCGCGCCCACTTGCACAGAGGGCCATTAGCGTAATGCGCGACTCCTGCCCCGCCTGCAGCCGCCTCCGGCGCGAGGACGACTCGCTCCGGCCGGCCCCTGTTTACTTGCTCATTAGTGTTTCGCTCATATACTAATCCATTCATGAGCTCTCTATTGTGCACTCGTCGGCACCTTCTAATCAAATATCAATAACACCGCTCGGCAGAGCGTGTTAATCGAACCAAACTCAACAAACTACAGTCAACTTCATTTTTGAAAAAACGAGTGCGACGTGTGGCTGTGAGATAAATAATAAATGAGAGAGGCAATCATACGTTCATTCCGTTCTCTAGTCGTACAACGAGTGATTTAATGTAGCTAGTACAAGCTGTAAAATGCTCTCACAATAGGTGCCCATAATAGATATACGCTTAGGTATAGTACGACCGCTACATATATTTGCCCCCCTTTGGAAAAAAAGAAAAAAGAATACAATAAAAATATAAAATTAGATTACATTCCAAATAGAATTATAATAATAGGTCGTTACCCATGAAACTGCCGTTCTGCAGTACTGGCCATTTCAAATTAAAATAATTTTTGTTTGGCATAAAATTTTAATTTCTAATTAGTTTTATTTTTAAAACATGGAATTCTTTTTAAAAGTAGTCATTTGTTTATTGGTTAGTGTTACATTCCATCGCATATCAATCTTTTTCGTCATCATGGATACGTTAAAAATTCGAGTAATTATGGAATATGAGTACCGTCGTGGTAATAACGCGGCACACGCGGCACGCAACATCAACGACGTTAACAGAGCTAACACTACAAACCAACGCAGCACCTGTTATTCGTTTGGTCGCTTCTGTTCTGGAAATTTCGACCTGAAGAATGAACCTCTCGGTCGTCCGAAGACTTTGCTCGACAATCATGAATTAAAGGCTATTTTGGAAGCTGATGATACACAATCTACGGTTGAATTAGCAGCAGCTTTCGACGTTAGCGTCAAAACAATATTGGTCCATTTGCGTCAAATTAGCAAGGTTAAAAAACTTGACAAATGGGTGCCCCACGGACTCAATGATCGTCAGCGTGACGTGCGCGTCGAGACGTGCTTTGCACTGCTCAATAGACACACATATGAAGGAATTTTGAACCGCATTCTACCTGCGATGAAAAATGAATTCTGTTTGATAAGCGCAAGCAAGTTGCTTGGATTCTGGTTCAGCACCTAAACAATGCCCTAAACGAAAACTTACCCCTAGAAAAGTGATGGTCACTGTTTGGTGGTCTAGCGCCGGGGTGATTCATCACAACTTCTTACCAAACGGGGTGAGCATTACTGCAGATGTGTACTGTGAAGAAATGAACACAATGATGGAAAAGCTGGCATATCTCCAACCAGTATTGGTCAATCGCTCGTCTCCGCTGCTCCTGCACGACAACGCGCGACTTCATACTGCACCGCGCAGACGGTCGCCAAGTTGCAAGAACTGGGATTAGAAGCTCTCCGTCATCCACCCTACTCACCAGACCTTGCGCCTTCAGACTACTACTTTTTCCAGAATTTAGATAACTTTTTGGCAGGAAAAAAATTCAATACCCGAGAGGCAGTATAGAATGCCTTTGAAGAATTTGTTACATCCCGTCCAGCTGATTTCTTTAAGAAGGGCACCAATAAACTACCAGTGCGTTGGCAAACAGGCATTGATTGCATGGGTGATTACTTAGATTAATACAAATAAAAAATACATGAAAAAATAGTTTAAATTTTTTCATACAAAGCGGCAATTTCATAGATACAGACCTAATATTTGTCAAAAATACGCAACGTTTAATCAAAACGGCTAAGTTTACACGGAATGCCGAAAACCTATAAAATGCTAATGGCACGTTTTAATACCATCGTTATAACATAAATGAATAATAATAAGAAAACCGAGAGGTGGGCATTATTTTATTATATTATATTACATTATTTTATTATTTTATTATATTATTATTTAGTAATTACTGTAACGCTGTCTTTTGATCAGATTAAATATTTCTTTGCTACAATGAATGGATTCTTTTTAAATTATCGTCAAAGGTTGAGTTAAGCCCACTTGGAAGTGAGCCTCGAACGGGAACACATCCGATTCGACCGGAACGCCTTATGAAGAGAGGCGCAAATAATTCTCCCTCATATCGCAACCGTTTCCACGCTCACCACAGCTGCCAGACACTTCCGACACTAGGCGTGGCGTCCGAAGGCGTCGTTGTTCTTGTCAGACGACTCAAAAGTAGCCACTTCCGTTTCGCCGGCTGGAGGCCCTCCCGAGCTCACCTCACACCTCCGCAGACAGCTGCTGTGCGCCAACCGCAGTCTACCTGTAGTCAGTCGGCCGGAACTTACAGGTTGGTTTGGCTCCAGTCTGCATTAGAGGGTTCGGTGTGCGTGCGAGTATTCGGATGGAGTTGCGCTTTGCTGGGTCCGGCCGAAAGCAAGACCAACTTTGATTAGCGTGCCGAGCGACACAGCAAGTATGCGGTCTGGCCAAGTAGCGAACAAGTTGCCGCTGACTCGGGATGCTGAACGCTGATTGAAGGAAAATCCTTCCCTAATGTATTCACTATAATTAAAGCTTATAGCCATAATACAGCTTATTGTTTCGTAAAGAAAAAATCTACTCAATTATATTTTTATGCCTGTACAATAAATGACAACGGCCACCGAGCGTCACGTGAGCTAACCTAACACGAAGCAGCACTGCCACTAGGCTCGCCGAGCGAGGCCACTGGAGGCCTGCTCAGCTGTGCTGGTGGGGCGGCGCAAAGCCACTACGCCTTCGACAGATTTGCCTGCCCACTTCTAGTCAACTTGGAGTGGCGCAGGTCAAGTCCTTACTTGTGTAGCTTTTCCTCACCGTGTCGCCTAACGACGGCTTATTCTCAGTGCGCTACACTGCTGTTGTATTTGCGAATAGAATCTTGTTGGCAACTGATCGGTTGACCTGACGATGTTTCGGATGACTGCGACGTCTGGCGTGTCGCGGCGCTCTTCTGACTTAATGCGTTCGAGAATCGCGGGGTGACCCCACTTAACCTCCACTACCTGAGGCTCTGACGGGGAGGAGCATTACTCGTCTGGAAGGCAGGTTTTCATCCGCAGAAAGCACCGCGAATGAATTTGTCTGTAATGCGAGCGTTTGCGCTGAAGCAAGCGACAATGAAACGAAGATAATTAGCCATTCCATCGTTTGAGCAATTTTAGCCCGTGAGGCGTCGGCTGCGGACTTCTAATCGAATCCGCTCTGCGCTTGTCTTTAAGGCAGGGCTGGTTGAGTTCAGTTAATTAATTTAAGTCAATGGCGTATGGTCAACTGGATTCCCTCCGGGTGGAGTGGAGCGTCTCACCTGCGCCTGTGCCTTTAGTTTCGAGCGCAGCAGGTCGCAGAGCAGCCAAGCGAGGGGCAGCCGAGATGCTCTCGATTCATTTGAACGCCAATAAAAGCAGCTAAAAGCGTTCACAGTGAACGTGCCTCTTATTTCTTCAGTCTCGCTACGAATGGCGTCTTCTGTTTTATTGGGCTATTCCATTAGCTCAGTAAAATGCCTCGTAAAACTCATCCATTAAGAGGCAATGTCGTCGGCGTCGAGAGGAGCCTCGTGGGCCAGCGCTGAACGAGGGACTCTCTTGCGATTGCTCATTCATTGCAGCGTCGTTGCAAATAAACTACAATATTGCAGCTCGAGGCAGAATGTCGCACGGATGGCAGCCAGGCCAGTCTGCTCACGCAATGACGCGGTGATTATGAACTGCTAGGCGCGATAGCAGCCATATTGCACTTCGAGACGAAGACGCACTTCGCGGGCCGCTCACGTATCGCTTGCTTGGCCGGCCCTGCCTGCCCACGCCGCGGCGCCCGAGCGATCCCTTACAGTTCACACAATAGCAAGTACTATAGAAGAAATTTAATTTAATTATTTGTCGTGTCGCAATTTCAAATTACCTTCCTCCTTTGTCTTTCGTTTATAAGAAAGATGAGAGACCAAAGCATCGCAAAAACGTCTCGCCACGGAGAGAGGTCCGCCTCGCCCCACCTCCCGCGACCCTACGCAAAGCGATATCTCTGGCTAAACAAACGTTTAATTAATTTAGACAATAGCAAATTAAACTGGTATTTGAAGATGTTCGCTTCCAATCAGGCTTAAAACAAATTAAAGGTTTTCGCTGCGAGAGTCAATTCGTTACGCACACATGCCAAGGACCGCCCGGGCAGCGAGCCTGGCTGCGGCAGGACTCGCGGCTGGCGAGAGCCGACGCGGCGCCGTCTCACCTTCTCATGTACTGGAACTTGATGACGATGAAGATGAGCAGCGAGTTGGCGCCGAGGGACGCGACGAGCACCAGCGCGTACAGCGTGATCAACAGCACGTCCGGCCGGTGGAACGCGTCCAGTCCCAGCGCCATCCCGCCCAACCTGCTGACTAGGCAATTAGGCGCGCGTCGCCCGAGCCAGAGGCGAGAGCTCTCTGGACATAGCATCTACTTAGTAACGACAAGTTGCTTTAAAATGGGAATCTTGTTTTTTGTTTAAAAGAACCTTCCTTTGGAATTCCTAGCACGAAATAGTAAACGAGTCGAGCATTAAAAATAGCTTACACTGCAAGTACCCACGTCTCACGAGTAGTACACACGAGTTCACAGACAAAATTAAAATAACCTACAGCATAAAAAGAAACACGAATAAAATTCTCTTTGAACTAAAGTTACAACATCCGAGTTGCAGCCGCTCCGCGGGGCGCCAGTGCATCGGCCAGGCCGAGCCGACGGACAATGTTTAATGGTCGTATGTGGCACGCGACTCGTAGGAGAAGTCACAGACAGTGCGCAATCCTGGAGGGGGAGGCGGTGAAAATTACTATTTTTTATTAAGATGTGGGAGTGTATTCGGTACGGGGTGCCAGAGTTCTCGGCAGACTATTAGAGAGGAGGTTCTCGAATGCAAGTTAGAAATTGTTGTGGCCGGCCGTAATTAGAACAATTCTAGATTAAAGTTCAATATTTGATTCTCTTCAGCGTAAGGAGGGATCTTGTGGTGGTGGTCCAAGTCGGTTTGTTTGTAATGGTTAAGTTTGCCGCGAGCCATCTCTTTCCCGCCCACAACTTATGCTCGACTTCGAGCGATTTGTTCATAAACTATATCTTTGACTGTAAACTAATGGAGCTTTTCCTTGAAGCAAGTCATCGCTGCCTTAATGTTTTTTGAGAAAGAGAAGATGAACAATGGATTTAAGCGCCGGACCTACGGTAGTTGAGTAGTCGATGAAGAAGCAGCAGGCACACGTCGCAGCGCCGAATGCAGCGAGCGAAAGACGCGACCGACCCGCGCCACGCTCCGTCGCGTGGGCTACTGAAGGCGGCCCGCGGACCGCGGCGCGCAGTGTGCCGAGTTGTGAGCGCTGTCGCTCTACTCCATCCCCCGCCTGCGCCCCACCCTCCGTTCGGCTGGAAGGCTGAGCAACTTTCTTAACTTTCAACCCTTGCTGCCCGATCGAGGCCTAAGTTCTCCCTAAAACCGAAATATGAAGCGATGCAATATTTTTATATTATAATACTTAATGTTCAGCATGGTCTTGAGCAGTTGAATACTGCAATGTTTCGTACTTTATAGCTTTTAAATCTCAATATATCGCCCGATGTGAATTCAATTTTTAGTAGCTTCGCAGGTTTAACTACTCATTTTAAAAATGGGGTTCTTCGTCGAGCGATCACAGATTGAGTCACTTCACACTACTTTTGTGCAGGCTGATCAATATATGTAAAGAAAAATATAATTTTCTTTAATTTGGATGTGGGTATGGTAGTCTGGTTAAAATATATTGTAAAAGATGTGATTTGGTAAAACGATATTGCAATTGGAAACATTAAATATCGTTTCTATTTTTGCAGAGAAACTTAGTTGTTTTATTGAATGTTGTTCCAAATCACTATAAACAAAATCCATCTTTTATATATATTTAAATGAAACGCAGAAAAAATTGCCGCCACGTGATAGCATTGGTGGACGTCAATTCCTACAATAGTAGGATATGGTCTCTTATTTCCGTCTGGTTATTTACTGATGTAATGTTTATAATATAAACCGAAAAATGGATAGGTTTGCCTTCCCTCGGCACGAGATGAGCTATCGTAATAGAGCTTCGCTGAGAGTACCTACGTGATGGACACCAATTTAGCGTGAAGGCGAATCAAGCGAATGGCCGGCGGCGATCTCATCGCAAACAATCTGGCTTAATCGTGTTGACCCGAGCAAACACTGCTAATCATAGGACCTGTTCGTCGCAGCCATTCGATTGCCGCTTGCGCAATGGCTGCGACGAACAGGTCCATGGCGGCGCTGCGGGGTGTAGGCTGTTTTCGTGGCGCTCGGCTATTTCTGAGGCGAGGCCAGTTGAGCGGTGTCGCAAGGAGGAGGCCGAGAGTGAGGCTTTTTCGCACTTTAAGAAAACGCCATTTATGAGAAAATACAATTTATTCACATACATAGTTGTAAGAAAACGTTAAAGAATAAAAAACGAAGATAAAGGAACGCCTCAAAAGCCCGAGCTTCGCTACAATCGGCGTCATCACATTAGTTTTGGCCGTTCTCAAGTCGTGTACAACTCCTACAATATCGTCATAAATGCTGCTACAAACGAAATACAAAGAAAGGGAGCCGCAAGCTCAGGGCTTGCCGAGCAGGTCCTCGAGCAGGTCCCGGTTGGAGAGCGCGCGGTCCCCGAGCGGATCGTGCTGCTGCGCGAGCACGGCGAACTGGTCGTGCAGGCGTGCCAGCGCGGCGGCGGGCACCTCACCGCCACCACTCACCAGCTCGTTGACGCGGTCCACGGCGCGTAGCTGCTCCGCGATGCGCTCGCCATTGCCGGCCGCCGCCGACAGCCGCCGCACGTGCCCGTCGATGAGGCGCGAGCTCTTCTCGAGGTCCTCGAGGATGCCCTTGCAGAAGCGTTCCACGCGCCTCCCGGACTCTTTGCGCTCGCTCTCCCCCGCGCGCTCCTCGCTCTGCTTGTGGGCCACCGCCGAACTCTTGCGCCTGCCCAGCTCTGCTCTTTCGGCCTCCCGCTCTCCGTTCTCGTCGGGCTCCTCAGTGCTCTTAATCTTCTTCATCAAGTCCGCCTTTAGTGCCTCCATCTCTCTCGCAGAACCCTCAGCGAGCGCCCCGTCCGCGACGACCAGCCCCGCCATGCCCTTCTGCACGTCCTCGGCGAGTTCGAGCCTGGCGGCGCTGGGCAAGCGATACTGGCTGGGCGACGGCTCTTCCCGAGACATCGAGCTACTCAGCGAGCGCGATTTTTCGCATAATCTGGACACCAATCCTTGCTCACCCTGAATACATTTCAAATTATTATTGTTTCTCATTTCTATTCAAAATGTAAGACAGTATGACTTTTCATTTAAATAGTGTCTTAAGTAGCCGCAGTTATGTAAGTGAGTACAGGCTACTCACTGAACGGGCCTCGCCGGCTTTGGCATCCTTAGCCAGGGCTCTCGCCAGCTGCGTCGCGGAGGCCGCCTTCGGAGGCGAGCGGCTGCCTGATCCACGGCTCGCCACCGTGCTGATCAGCTTCTCCTTCATCTGAAAGGCAGCGCGCCAGAGTCAAGGGAGCGGGGGCGGGAGCGAGCGCGGGGTCACGGACGGGTCACGCACCTCGATGATGGTGGACAGCTTGTCAGCGTTGGTGATGGCGAGGTCGAGATCGTGGCGCGTGTCGCGGTGCTTCTCGATTTCGGCTTGCAGTCGGTACCGGAAGTTCTTGGCCTCGAGCGTCAGCCGCCGTTGCAGTGCAGCTATCGTATCTCGCTGCTGCTGCACTGTTTCCTGCAGCTCGCTCACCTGCGCTTGCAGCTTTTCGCGCTCTGGCAAATTCCTGGGGAAGACAGCGAGTGAGAGCCGGCATAAGGCGGACAGCAGACCCTCGTGCGGCAGCGAGGGACGTACTTGTCGCGCGTGAGGTCAAGCAGGTGGCGGTGTTGGTCCTGTACGGTTTGAAGGCGCAGGTCGCGCTCGCGCAGCTGCCCCTCGAGGTCGCGCAGGCGGCGGCGCACCTGTTGGTACTTGGCGTGCTGCACGCGCATCTCCTCGCCGTGCGCGTTCAGCACCTGGGGTAACTCCGCACTGGAACTCTCGTACCTGCAGAACATTTGCAATATGCGAATTCAACTTATACTGAAATCCCACAGAGCAGTCACCTTAAGGTGGAAAGAGAGTTCGCGCACCTCTGAAGAGCCATTTCTTGCTTCTTCTGAAGAGCGCGCAGCACTTTGTTTTCGTTGCTGAGCTCCTGTGAATAAAATGGCGAAGTGAGAATGCGTGCGCGGCGAGTGACCCAGGGGCAGAGTCCAGGCAGCGGCAGCCTCACCTGGAGGTGGAAGTGGGCGTCCGCGAGCTGGTTTTGGAGCGTCTTGAGGCGATGCATCTTAGCGGAGAGCACGCGCTGCTCGCCATGTGGCAGTCTCTGCTGTGGTGGATTCATGCGCCTTCGCTGCTGCAACAGGCTCAGACGCGAGTTGCTGCTGTAGACACTCTCCAAACAACTTCTGAAAAATGAGACTACTTCTATTCCATGCTAGTTACCTCTTCGCAGTGGGCTATCTTTACGCGTCCGCGCGTACCTTTGCTCTTTCCGTTTGTCCTCCGATAGCAGAGTGGCGACGGACATGCTGTGCACTAACAAGGAAACATCTTTACTAATTAACACGTAGCGCAATCGGTCTGTCAACTTTTATTTTGTTAAGTTGTCGTTGCCTTGGTTACCGACGCTCGTACAATGTTTCATCCATAGAGCACAAGCGCCATGGCGGACCGCCCTAAGCCTGCTGCTGGGTACAGACACGAAGACTCACGCAACGGGATCATGGTATTAATGGAAAAGACAAAAACAGCCTGCGCTTGTGCGAGGGCTTAAGCGACACTTAACTACGCGTTCTAGAATATGTATCGTCCATAGACAATCCGAATGCTGCCTGGATATAATATATATCGAAGGGATAAATATATATCCCTTCGAAGCTAGAGCCGGACACAAGAAGTACAAAAGAATGAGGGTTTCATTACCTGCTCACGTTCCCAACACTATTCCCCCGGCTTAGTTAAAACAGTTACTGAGAAGCGTCCCTCCAAAATAGACGCCAAAGCACAGGCTTGACAGCGTGGTATTTATTGTAATAATGATCGTGTAATATTTGCCGATACCATAACAAGTAAAACCATATTTTATTGTGGCCTCAATAGTCCTGTGGTACCCATACGGCGCGTAGTATTGTAGCGGTCAGGGAAATAAGACAAATTTTTCGAAAACAGTATAATCCTTTTACAAATATACATCGGCGAAACATCACCGCCCTAGCGATTACGTTTATTTACATATTTTTACACGACGCGACAGCGCCAACTCTGATGTCCAACTCAACTGCGACACGCCATTCTTGGGGATCTAAGTCTCACATCACATCACCCTGCTCACATCGTTTGCATCAGAATTGGCGGAGAAATCTATTGTTTGTCAAAGTCAAGATGATAACTTTGAGCTACTCAAATTACCATCGAAAAGTTGACAGAGCACGGCATTACATTACTGTACAAATGCGGCAACACGCTCAGGGCTTAAGCGGGCGGCGGCGCGTCCTGGCGCTGGCGCTCCCAGAGGCGCGCGTAGAGCGAGCCCTCCTCGGCGAGCAGGTCGCGGTGCGAGCCCTTGGCGACAACGGCGCCGCGCTCCAGCACCACGATCTCGTCGGCGTCGGCCACGGTGCTGAGGCGGTGCGCGATGCAGACGGAGGTGCGGCCGGCCGTAGCCGCGCGCAGGGCCGCCAGGATCGCGTGCTCTGTCAGCGAGTCGAGGCTGGAGGTGGCCTCGTCAAACACGATGATAGGCGCGTCCTTGAGGATGGCGCGCGCGATGGCCACGCGCTGCTTCTCGCCGCCCGACAGCTTGAGGCCGCGCTCGCCCACCTGTGTGTCGTATCCGCGTGGCCAGCCCTGAACGGCGTCGTGCAGTTCGGCGAGGCGCGCGGCGCGCTCTACGGCCTCGCGCGGCGCACGCAGGTCGCCGTAGTGCAGGTTGTGGAAGATAGTGTCGTGGAAGAGCACGCAGTCCTGCGGCACCACGGCCACGGCGCGCCTCAGCGACTCGAGCGACACGGACCGCACGTCGCGCCCGCCCACCAAGATGACGCCCGCCTGCGGCTCTACGAAGCGGAAAAGCAGCCGCACCAGCGTAGACTTACCGCTGCCGGAGCCGCCGACCACGCCCAGCTTCTTGCCGTGCGGCACGACGAGCGAGAGGTCGGTGAGCACGGGCTTGCCGAGCTCGTACTTGAAGCTCACGTTGCGGAACTCGATAGCGGGCGCGGAGGCACTCAGCCGCAGCGGTGGCGCCGCGGCCGCCTCGCTCACGCGCGGCCGCACCGCCATCAGCGTGAACATCGTCTGCATGTCTATCAACGCCTGCCGCACCTCGCGGTACACCGAGCCCAGAAAGCCCAGCGGAATCGACAGCTGGAACACCAGCCCGTTGACCATCACGAGGTCGCCCACCGTCATGGTGCCGCGGACAATCTCCTGCGCCGCGCAGAGCATGATGAGCGAGAGGCCGGCGCTGAAGATGGCGTGCTGCCCGAAGTTGAGCAACGCGAGGCTGGAAGCGGTCTTGAGCGAGGCGTGCTCGTAGCTGCGCAAGCTGGCGTCGTACTTGTCGAGCTCGTAACGCTCGTTGCCGAAGTACTTGACCGTCTCGTAGTTGATGAGCGAGTCAACGGCCTTGTTGCCCGCCTCGTTCTCCGCGCGGTTCATCAACACCCGGAATCGCGTGCGCCACTGCGTCACGGCCAGCGTGAACGCCGCGTACAGTGCCACGCAGCCGCCGGCCACGCCCGCGAACGTCAGCCCGCCCTTCAATCCGAGGATGGAGCACACCAACGCCAGCTCGAACATGGTCGGCGCGATGTTGAACACCATCGCCGATAGCACGAAGTTGATGGCCCGAGAGCCGCGGTCAATCGTCTTCGAGAGCCCGCCCGTCTGCCGGCCCAGGTGGAACGCTAGGTCGAGGCTGTGCAGGTGCGCGAACACATTGCACGCGAGCCGTCGAATCGAGTGCTGCGCGACCCGCGCAAACACTGCGTTGCGCAACTCGTTGAAGCCGGCGGCAGTGGCGCGTGCCAGCCCGTAGCCCACGAGCAGGCTGAAGGCCGTCGTACCCACCGCCTGTGGCGCGCTGTCCAGGCCTAGCAGCGCCGCCTCGCCCGCCGCCGAGTTCATCTCGTCCACGGCGTATTTGAAAAGGAACGGCACGCCCACGCTCATCACCTTCGCCCCGAACAGCAGGGAGAGAGACAGTACTACTCGATTCCTTATCATGGCATTGTCCTGCAAATGTATTTTCTTTATCAATATCTATACAGAAAAATTCTCTTAATTTCTTAATCATTCATTTGTCTACATCTTTTTATATGAATGTGTAGTTTTATTGCAAATGCATTACACTGACCATTCAAAAGAAATTATTCATATGTATTTTAAGAAAAAATAAAACCTATAACATACCTTTGGCCATACATACTCCATCATCCCCCGCACCATGTCCATACCCGAAACCGGCTTGGCATCTCCAAGGTTGATATCTTCGCGAGCCAAAACAGATGCGCCTGGATGAAAGCAGTCTCTCTTTTGGATACCTAGGACCGTAGAGAGGAGACTTCATGAGGACTCAATAAGGATTGGGTGAATTGTGGTTGAAGGGAGCGGACAAACATAAAAGGATTATGCAGGACAGGGAAACTGCTCAACCAGGCACTATTTTCACTAAAGGAGTCAAATTTAGTAGATAGAAAAATAAGTAATTAAACCAGAATAGCCAAAACCAAACAAGTAATATGATGATGTAATTGATAGGAAACAATTCATGCAACTACCATTTATTTTAATTGCTTGTTAATCAACAAAAGTTCAAAGAAAAAATTCAACTTATTCTATGGTACAAAGTATATAATAAGTTAAGCTTTTAAAGTAAATATATCTTCTAATGTTAATTTGTAATTCATGTTGACCAATTCACATACTTAGTTTACTAAGTCAAAACATTGGGCGGATTTTAAGTAATACAAACATCTTTTTAGACTTTGACATACCAACTGGAATTTTCCCTGTTTTTGGCTTATTAGCCAAAACTGCTGCAAGCACATTCTTGGCTGTATCATGACTGTTAGAATTACTTGGAGGAGATGATGAATATAACTAAAACATATTAATACAATTTTCAATGTGTTCATTAAATATTAATAACTGTAATATGGTATGTTAAGCCGAAACAAGGCTAGAATAGCTTTAATCCTACCCTGAAACTACTTGCAGCAATACATTGTTTACATATTGAACTCAAATTTGGCTTATTTAATAAAACTGACTTAAGGTTGAATACATTCCTTATTTTATTACGATTTCGTAAAATTTTATCGTATCGTCTATTTGACAGCAACACGGCGGCCATGTTTAGCCAAAACCAACCAAAATGTTGCCAACTTCAAATACGAAATGGCACCAGACTTCTAGTTATAGAATAGTCACATCAATTGTATTATTTTTAATGTTTTTTTTGGTTAAGGTAACAGTTTGTTTTTTTCTTTTAATTATGGTTCTTTCACTTTTGATTAACAAATACAGAGTTCTATTAG